>CAUYRH010028350.1:0-22133 GCA_963574655.1 Perodicticus potto
ACGGTGCATCTTAGAAGGGACAGGTGAAACCTACTAAATGCAGAACACAAATGATTTCACAAAATAAATGAGAAAATCCCATGAAGGTTATGTCAAACAGTTGGATGAAAATATTTCAGATTGTATATGAAGCCCGCACACCCATGATTGCACTAATGTACACAGCTATGATTTAATAAAAAATAAAAATTAAAAAAAAAGTGCATTGAAAACTCTTTACTGCCCATACCTCGGTATTTTAATGACAGGGTAGGTGACCACTTGCTGTGCTACCCAGAGGCCACAGGTCCTGATAGCAAAGACAAGATGAGCCTCCTTCAGAAGTGAGTCTTGGGTGACATCATTGCCCTCTTAGTAGCAGATGTGGATGCCATAAAAAGTCAGCTTGGCTACTGAATGTGGGAAGAGAAGATAACCAGGCTATTATCAGGATGATAGCTCTGTCAAGAGGGATCTCTCTGCATTAAGTCATCTGAGTGATCCTTTGTAGTAAAGTCAATGAAATCAGTGTCACACTGATGAGGCCTAGAGGCAGAATGCAGCATTTTTTAAACTATTTATTTGACAATGAGTTCATGCTGTGTTAACAAATTCAGATTATAGGCAATAACACGCCTACTGTGTTCAACATTGACAATGTGACATTCAGAAAGTTGCTTTTAATTAGATAGTGGGAGGCACTACTCTTTAAAAATGGAAATTCATAAGTTGGAATTCTCCCAGAGCACTCTGGATGGCCTGGAGAGCTCTGCAGATGGGAAGAATGGAGGACACACAATGGTTCTAGTCACACGTGGTCCCGGGGCAGAACTGGAATTAGGGGTCCTTTACCTCACTGCAGGGCATATTTGTGTCATTTAAAATGACAAAGCTTCCCAGCAATGCAACCAGAGCCTTGATGTAGTAGTAAGCCTCCACCACAGAAGGCGTCCAAGCAGAGGACTTTGTAAGAAGGATGCCTGGTTGTGTTGGACAGAAATTTAATTTACTTTTATGATTTCTTTCAATTCTATGATTGTTCTAAAATTCTAATGTCTCAATGAATATCAGGTAGATTTCTTAAAAGATGCTTCTGATTATCAGCATCTCCTGTTCAGTTTCTCCATGTTCTTTTCCCCCCTTTACAGCTAAATCACTTACAAGACTTGGCCATACTTTCTGCTACCTCCAACATTTCTCCTTCTCACTCCTTCAATCTGCTGAAGTCAAGTTTTTTTCTCCACTTCCCTATTCAACATGTCTCACTAAGGTCACCAACCAACTCCTTATCAGTAAATGCACCAGAAACTTCTGAGTCATTATAATACTGCCTGGAGCTTTTAACTGCTGGATGCTCCCAACTTCATAAAATACTTTGCTTCTGGCTTCTTAGACAGTATACTTTGCTGGTTTTCCTCATATTTCTTTGGCTACTCCTTCTCTGTTACCTTTGGGGGATCCTCTTCCTCTGTTTCTATAATGTGGTAGTCCTGCACGTTCATCCTGTGTCCCTCCTAATTCTCACTGCACCTGCTCTCTCTGGGATCTCTCAGTCCCTCCTATGGCTCCAACAATCATCTCTGTGGTAAGGCTTTTCAAGTCTGTCTCTCTAACCCACATATCTCTGGTTTGAGCTCTAGACTCATGTATCCAATTGCCTTTGTCTCTCCACTGGAATGGCACACATGCTCACCTTCTCTGAGATCATCACCTCCTTCCCCGGGGTCTGACCCTGAGCCTTCATCCCAGATTTCAAGAAATCTGAAGGGTCCCCACCATCCCTTCAGTTGCTCAAGCTAGAAACCCAGATACCTCTTTTCTATTCCTCTTACCCTTATCACCCAAGTGCTGATTCCTCTCAATTATACTTTTCCTTCATGACTCCATGAAAACGTTCGACCTGCTCATCCTGGCCTCATCCCTCCGGTCCAGAGCTCTACTATCTCTTGCCTGGGCTGCTGCTATAGTATCATAAACAGTTATTTCTGGCTCCAGTTTTTTCTGATGTTATTCCATACTATAGTCAGTGATTTTGCTGAATGTTCTTATGTCCTTCTGCTTAAAGCCCTCCAATGCCCTCAGGATAGAGTATGAACTCCTTAGAATGACTTTCAAGACTCATTGTAGCCTGCTCTCTGCTTATATTGCAGTCTCACCTCTTTCCTTTTTTACACCCACTACTGTCGTACAGAGCTCATTTCATGCATATTAGGTTCCTTCTCTGACCTTCTCTCTGCCCTCCCCCCTCCATTGTCATTGTGTCATCACCACCATGCTAACTCATCTTTGTACTTCCCTAACAAAGGGAAAGTACAAAGATGGAAAATGTTCTGTAATTTTTCTGGAAAATGTTCTGTATTCTCTACTCCTGCCCCTACCTGCCCTGAGCTTTGTGTTCCTCTCTGGGACCCCTGCACCCATGCTTATTGAGAGTTATCCTAGTGGATTTAAATGTTTGTTGGCTTATTCATGTCTCCCTGGATGTTCTGTGAGTATAGATGGTGTCTGACCTACTGTTGTTCCCACACGACCTCACACAGTACTTGGCAGATCAATTATAGTCAATAAATAGCAGAAACTAAACTTGACTTTAAGACATAATATTCCATAAATTAATGTAAATTCCATCATTACATCTAATGGAATCTCATGTGGTGTGGTATGTGTGTAGGGGTGACAGTAAGCATCTTAGTACATGATTATATATGTACACATATACGCTTACACATACCCACAATGCCTATACATATCGAATTCATTGCCTGTGGCTGGTCTGACAAATTACTACAAACCAGGTGGCTTAAAATAATAGACATTTATTTTCCCACAGTCTAGAAGCCAGAAGTACAATGTCTACGTGTTGGCATGGCTGTGCTACTTCAAAAAGCTCTAGTAGAGATTCTATTTCATGGGTCCTCTAGTGTCTGGTGGCTGTCAGCTTTCCTTGGCTAGTGGTACCATCATGCCAATCTCTGCCTCCTTCATTACATGCCTTTCTCCTCTAGATCTGTCCCTGTCTTTGCGCATCTCTTCTAAGGATACTTGTCTCTGGATATAGAGCCTGCCCTGATAATGTGGGATAATCTCTTTATTTCTATATCCTTGACATAATTATATCTGCAAAGACCTTTTTTCCAAAGAAAGCCACATTCACAGGTTCCAGGAATTAGGACCTGGATACCATTTGGGGGCCACTATTTCATTCACTGGTATATATTTTTCTGGTATAAGTTAAATAGATAATCTTTATATATGTACGTGTGTGTATATATATATATATATTTTTTTTTTTTTGAAAAGAGAATTCCTCTATTGCCTATGCTACCATTTTATTTTATTTTTATTTTTTTGAGACAGAGTCTCACCCTGATGTCCTGGAGTCCTGATGACCACAGAGTCATAGGTCACAGCAACCTCATACTCTTGAGCTGAAGTGATCCTCCTGCCTCAGCCTCCCAAGCAACTGGTACTACAAGGACCTGCCACAATGCCTGGCTAGTTTTTCTATTTTTAATGGAGATGAGATCTTCCTCTTGATCAGGTTGGTCTCCAACTTCTGAGCTCAAGCTATCCACCCACCTGGGCCTCCCTGAGTACTAAGATTAATTACAGTGTGAGCCACCACACCCGGCCTTATGCTACCATGTTAGAGTTATGAAAAACAATTCTTGTGTCTTCCAGATAGAATCCTAAGGAGCTGAGCAGAATGGGTTCTACATAAATTCAGGCTCCTTTTAGCATGTGTGCTATTTTATCTACTGAAATATCTGTTTCTTCTTGTTTTTAAAGAAAGAAGGAGTTAGTTGGAAGTACAACTGGTGCTACAGTGCAGATATTTCTGACTAAATAGGATTATTTTTGCATATCTGTAGACATTTACATGCTTTTTTTCCCTTTCTTAAATGATATTCTTACAATTCTATAATTCCAAACTTGGTAAACATTTTTGCATGTAAAACTGTTTCTAGACAATGAAGCTAAGAAGAAATATTCTCAAACACGTTTGTACATTTATAAATCTTAATTTTATTGTAGTATAAACTTTTGTTTAAAACATCAATTTGAAAATTAAAACTAGCTCAGGATTTAAAATGGGACATATTTTAAGAAAGCTCAATGAATTTTATGTACTAATGAATATGTTGATTAAGATGACCACAGCTCTCTACTACATATTATGCAGAGGTGGAATCTCTATTTTCAATAATGATAACCTACAAGTATAATAGAAGGCTCTATTTCAAGAGAAAAATCTGTCAGCATATTCAAATAGCATTGTGAAATGCCAAAACATACCTCAAGAAAGCTGTCACCTTGAATTTTTTTAAATTTGTGTGGAAGCAACATCCAAGTCCTGGAAAAAACTGGTGAATCTTACAACTCAAAAAAACCCTCCAAGTCCTATAGATTACTGATTTGTGTCCCTAAATTAATTTTTGCAAGAAATACTAGTAATGAATAAGGTATTTCTGAAAATTTAAAATGTTTTCTCTTAAAGTAACAAAAATAAAATCAATCTTCTTTAAGTTATGAAGAGAGGCATTGAAATAGAGGAGAATAAATTGAGGTTATATCTCATTGATTCTATTTTTGAATGTTCTTTGTCTTTCTCATTCTCTTTTCGATGATTCAAAGTGGTTGCACATTTTTTTCAAGTAAGGGGGTTTATCACTATTTTTTTTTTAATTTTTTTGTTTACAGTTCTGATTAAAGGCACTCAAAAAAATACATGAACATTTTTTTGTTAGCTCATATATGTTAGTAGTTGTTGCTCCTCAGTAAATATCTAATAAATAATACTCCAAATGTAATTACTTATAATTGCTTATTGTTGTGTGTCATGAGTTATTAACTCAAGAATAGATACATGGATGGAGCTGGAACATATTCTTCTTAGCAAAGTCTGCTCACTTTTTAATGAGGTAATTTATTTATTTGTTTTTTGCTGTCGAGTTAAGTTTGAGTTTCTTAAATATTCTGCATCCTTCAAATGGCTCTAACTTAATCATGGTGAATGATATTTCTAAAGTTTTGTTGAATTTGGTCTGCCTGTATTCTTTTGAGGATATTTCATTCGTCTTCATCAGGAATATTCTACTGGCCTATAATTTTCTTCTTTGCCTGATTGTGGTAGGAGGGTAATTGTGGTCTCCTAAAATGTGTTTGAAAGTATTCCTTACTCTGTAATTTTCTTAAAGAGTTTGAGTAGAATAAGCATAATTTTTTCTCTAAATGTTTGGTAGAATTTAGCATCGAAATCGTCAAATCCTGAGCTTTGTTTTGATGAAAGACTTTATTATGGCTTTGTTCTTATTACTCATTATTAATTTGTTGAGGTTTTCTATTTCTTAAAGATTCAATCTTGGAAAGTTGCACATGTTGAGAAATGTATATATTTCTTCCAGGTTTCCAATTTGTTGTTAAAGGGTTGTTCATGCTAGGCACTAATGATTTTTCATATGTATGTGGTGTCAGTTGTTATGCAGTCTGACAAGAAGTTCACAATCTCATCCTATGAAGAGTGCTACATACCTCATTGCTGAATATCCCCATGTTCACCTTTGAATCACTTTCCTTGGAAATCTATGCACTGAAGCCAGCACCTAGTCTATCCTTCAAAGCAATTTTAGAACTCTTTTTTTCAAATGGCCATCAAAGTTATTATCATATTACTCTGATGTCCTGAATGTCATCAAAATGTCTTCTGTTCAATCATTCCTTCATCTCTGGGTAAAAAGCAAAACAAAACAAAACTCATTGGGTACTATATTAGGTGAGTAGGGAGAATTTTCCAATCAGGTTATTTTTTTACTGGATAAAAACTCCCTAATAGACAGCGCCTTATGAGTGGGCATTGCCATGATGCCAGAGCCATAAACTGTTGACCAACATTTTCAGTTAAGATTTTTCTAACCATTTCTCTATTGATGTTTGTTTGGTCTTCTGTGCTTCATACAGTCAGCTGATGCCATTGATGCACAATTCAACGAATTTTTGCATGTTTCTGCTAGTTCAACTTGTTATTGGTCACCCCAAACTATTGTCATCAGTGATGCTTTCTCCCCCTAGAAAAACATTTAATGTATTTGTACATTGTTTTCTTCATAGTGTTATCTCTGTAAAGTTAAACTAACATGTCTCTGATTTCACTTCCACTCTTTCCAAGGTTAATAAGAAATTTTATGTTTTTTGCTCTAATTCAAGCCCCCACATTCTCATGATGGTACACAAAAAACATGCAACAACAATAATGAATTCCACTCTGCAAGACACCGAAGCATGTTTAATGGGAACAAGACTGTGAGACCTTGATACACCATGCTTATGAAACTTTACTAAGTTGTTTACTGAACTTCCTACAAGTGAATGGTGCCAAGTTCACAAACTAGTTCTCAGACCTCCTATGTCTCCTTATTCATTTCTAATTTTTTGATTTGCATCTTCTCTTCCTTTTCCTTACTTAATCTAGCCAAAGATTTCCCAGTTTTATTTAGCTTTTCAAAAAAATTCTTTGTTTCATTAACTTTTCTGTATTTTTTATTTGTATAAATTTATGAAATTACAAGTATAATTTTGCAACATATTTCATGATAGTGAAGTCGGGGCTTTTAGTGTATCAATCTCCTAAATAATGTACATTGTACTCATTAAATCATTTTTGGTCATCCTAACCCTCCCAAACACCCATTTGATTTGCTCTAAATTTGGTCAAATTTAATTCTGTCTTCCCACATGATTGTTTTAGACTAGTGTCTGAGACTATGAAGGGCTTTCATTAAACTGGCTCTTTCTTTTGTTTTCTCAGTTAAGCTTCTATATGGTCTAAGGTTGAGATTTATGTTCTCAGAAAGTTACTAGTCTCCTTCTAATCTACTACCAAAGACTATTATTTCTAAAATTGCCCTTATATTTAAGAATCCCTAGAGTCTGTTGCAAATAAATCCAGTTTTGCTGATAGATACCTGCCAAAATCTTTGTTCTTTAGTCTGCCTTTTCTGGGCAAAACTTCTATGGTGCTTCTTTGGATTTGGGTTTAAATATATTTGCCCATTTCCTTCCTGGATTTGGGACATTAGCCTCTCTTTTCTCAAATTTCTTCTCTTTGTTAGGAAATTTTCTCAAATTTCTTATCTTTGTTAGGAAAGTCTGTACCAAGTTAGCTGGAGAAAGAGCAATTGGTCCCCAGCATTCTTGGTGACTGGAGTATCTGCCCTATGTGTGGAAGTTGAGTAAAGAAAGAAGGTTTTCTTGCCTAGAATAGAGCATCTAAATGCGGACACATCAGAGTAGGAAAAGCTAGAAGCTTGATACTCCCATCCCAAGAGATAACTAGCTCTTAGCTAATATGCAGGAGAAAGGGAACCCTTTTTTCTTGAATGTTCTTGCCAGGATTAGAAATTCCATAATATTCAGTTGACGAATATTAAGTGAGTTTTAATTAAATGCAATCAACTATAGTTCTTAGTAAGATTTAGTAAATGTTCTTGAATAAGTAGTGTTTAGTTTGCTATAAGCCTTTAAAACAATTTCCTAAGACGTTAAGTGTGTGTGTGTGTATTAATAATAATTTTCACTATGTAAGTTTGATTTTCTGAGGAGAGTGTCCAGAGAACTCCTCTCACCCCTATTCTAAAGATTGTTCTCCCTTTCATCTTGCGATAGTTCTCCACTCCTTTTACTCTAAATTTATGGCTTATGGCTACATTTTATGCTTAAATATTCCCCCAATATCACCACCCCTAATAAGGAGTTTATAGCCAACCAGATAAGAAGAGCCATAATATTACTTATTCAGCCAGAAATAATATCAGAGTGCAGGTACTAAATATAAAACGTCTCCTTAGTGACTCTTCTTTATATTGTATGTTTGACCTATACTAGACATTTAATGGCTTTGTTACATTTTTGAATTAACACAATCATCATGGCTTATAATAAGTTGTTTTCTGTATATATATTTCATTTGTGATCTTCACTTTTAGAACCTAAATTGTTCAGAGATTAATACTGACATAGTAAACTCGGCCTTCTTGATCTGAAGTTAGTCCTTTTATCTTTCCCTGATAGCATCAGGTTGCTTTCCTTCAAATTTTACAATCCAAAGACATATTTTGCTTTGTCTGTTTTTTTTTTTTAAGGTTACATATGATGTTCATTTTATCTTATAATTAAATACATTTTTATAAATGAAAAAAATTTCTATACTTAGAAAACAGAACAAAATATGCACTGCCTGTGGAAAAAAATAAAGAAAAACTATATGCAATTTTATACTAGGTACTTTAGAAACACTGCCTTGATGTAAAGTAAGAATCATAATTTTTATTGTATGTTTAAGACATATGAAATTTGGAAAAATTGTTTCATACCTAACTAGACAGAGAGGTAGTACTTGAACCCATTTTCACTCTCAAAATGATTTCTTCAGTCATAATCTCTATAAATTACTTTTGCAGCATGCCATGATAACTTGTATCATCAGAAATGGTTCCTAAGGTAGATTGTCCAAGATTAAGTAGTCAAAAGAAGTTGAAATTCAGAAATATGTATCAATTCTGTTACATTTGAGAAATTAAGGTAGGCTTTATGGTAATCTTGTAAGAATATCTGTATGGACTAAGGGGGAGATAAATCAAATTGAATAACAAAAAATAGTTAACATGAATAAATTGCTCTGAAGAATGTTCAAAACTGTGATAACTTGTCATTAGCCATTTCATCCAAGATCTCATCATTTTTTAGAAAGTATTCATACTGGAAGTAAATATTTCAAAAAATAGCACTAGCAGAATTACACATGTCTCTTATGCAAAAAATGGGCCTTATAAATAATCTGTTCA
This sequence comes from Perodicticus potto, assembly GCA_963574655.1. Classification (NCBI taxonomy): domain Eukaryota; kingdom Metazoa; phylum Chordata; class Mammalia; order Primates; family Lorisidae; genus Perodicticus; species Perodicticus potto. The sequence goes on from CAUYRH010028350.1 coordinate 8,820, forward strand.
AATTACTAACTGCCAAATATCGGGAAAACATCTATGAAAAGAAATAAGTTTTGTGTTCTCACACAACAAACTCAAAATGCAAAATTACAGTCAATGTCATAAGATTATTTACAAAAAGTTATGGAAAAAACTATCGCCAAATTTAGAATAATCAGATAGACTTAAAATATTTGCCAATGCATGTTTCCTTTATAAAAATTAGTTTATATGTTTAATATTTTCATACACATTTATAAAGAATTTACAAATATTTATGATCCATAAAAAATAAATCTTAACTGTTGCAACATAAGAGAGAAAGTATGTGGTGCGTCTATGTATATATGTGTGTATGTTTTGTAAGGAAAGCAAGTTACTTGAAGGTTATGTTTAATTAAATTTAATTAAAAGCATCCAGATGGTGCAGTGAGGTGTTATCTTTGCTTATCAAAAATAAGCAAAACACACACACACATACACACAAACTCTCTACATGACTTCCATTCACTTTTAACACAATGGCCCTAAATAATTACCAAATCATCTTTACAATTTTATCAAGATAAGCAAAACTTCTAATTCCCCCTGATACATTAAAATTAATAAATGGGTCTCACAAACATAAAATAATTGTGTTCTCAACTTTGATATGTACTCAGTGAAAGATTATTTTTCCATATACAAGAGTTACATTTTGCAATGAATATTATCAACAGTATTTTATTTTGATGATAATATCAATGAATATTTAGATTCTTTAAATTATTACATTTAAAATGTGTCTTTAAAAAAACAGAAAATTAATTATCCTGATGAATATAATAGGTAAATTAAACATCATTCTCAGGATTATAAGCACACAATAGTTTATAAAGAGGAAGATGTTACCTTTCCTATCATATTAGAAGCTTTTGGAGCTGAATTACATGAATAGTACCATTTTTTTTTTTAACCTTGATTATTTTTATGATGTGTTTTTATTTTTGTATAAATCTCTAGAAAAACAGAATATTTTTACATATTGGACTGTTTGTTGCATTAGTAATGACTTAATAATGGTTACTTAAACCACTGAATTATTGACTAAAATTGAAGGCAATTGGAACATTCTTTTATAGCAGGTCTGACCTTAGGCATCTTGGGAAGATAAACGATAACTAGCAGAGAACTAAAAGATGTTAGGAATTTTTTTTTTTTTTTTTTTTTTGCTTTTCCTTTTGTCTAAATTACAATATGTTCACAATTTATACCAGTAGCACTCAAGAAGTCTGTAGCTCACTGGCAAGTCCAGGAGTATACAATTTCTTGTTAACATTTGAATTTAAAATACTGCTCAACACTTTCCCATGTTGAGAAAACAATGGAAAGCTGGTCTAGACATATGTGGGTCCTCAGGACTTTCTTTACCTGGATGGTATATACATACACACCCACAAAACTCACACACATACAGAGTCACTGACGTGGTCACATTTCCCTAATAAATTATTTACAGAAATATAGATCATATATACAAAGGATCTGACTGTGAAGTTTGTGAACTCGTCCTTGAAAATGTGCTGCTACCTACCTCATTACTGAATATCACTAGGGTCACCTTCAAAGTCTTCCCCTTGGGAAGCCGCACTGACACCAGTGCTTAGTTCACCCTTCGAAGCAATTTTGGAACTCTTTTTTTGGAATGACAGTCACAGCTGCCATCATATGGCACACAAAAATATGTAACAGTAATAATGATGCCACTCAGCAGGACGCCACCACATATTAGCATGCACACAGCTGTGAGACGCTGATACACCAAGATTACCTATGAAGCCAACTTGTTCTGTACAGTGCTGCCAATATAAGCTCATGGTGGCAAATTGGTGAACTTAATTGTCAGGCCCCATACAATGACAGCTCTGATGGTCTTTCCAGTAAAAGAGCTCAAAACTGCTTTGAAGGGCACTGGTATCAGCGCATAGCTTCCCATAGGGAGTATTTTGAAGGTGACTGTAGAACATTCAGCAGTGAGGCCTGCAGTACCTTTTCTCAGATGAGTTCATGTCAGACCCTGCAGGTTTAATGTACAAGAAACTGAGTTATTCATTTTGAAAAAAAAAATAAAACACATTCTGTGTTTTACAGCACCCATATTCATAGATAGGTAATAAGTTGTCATATTGCTTACTACATTAAAATTAAAACATTTCTTCTATAGGTAAGGATTTCCACTTCACCTGCTCCTTACTTTATGTCCCTCACAAAAATATGACTTTTTCTTCAATGTTCTTGTTTACATCTGTTATTATTAACTGAAAGTTTGAGAATAATTATATAAAATAGTTGAAATACTTTTACATAATTTTAGAGATAATTTAAAATTTACAGCCACAATACTGATCACTTATTGAAAGGTGACAAAGTAATGTAATATGAAATAAGATAAAATGAATTTTTAAACCTTTTTTAAAACTTGACAAACTAATGAATAGTAGAAGACAAATAGAAAATCGAGGCAGAAATAAAAGTAAGCAGTCAAAACCTGAAGAAATGTACTCCTAGAAAGTTGGGTCAATGGTAAGAAGGTAAGAAATAAGGAAGAATATTTACCTCCAGGGGTCACTATAAATAACTATAAAGAAGAGCAAATAGTAGAGAGGAACAAATTTAATATGAAAGAGAATTAGGCAACTATTTCTGCCATATCCAAGCTAATTTATCTAAGCACACCAGAACTAATTCAGAGATCAGCTTAGAATATGAACCAGATGTCCTCATAACTGAATAGGATTAGACAAATTATTTAATACTGCTCAAACCTCTCTGCCTCTCTTTCAGCTAACATATGGATGTCTTCCAGTTCTCTTAATTTTCAATACTGTTGGGACAAAATCACTGAAGGTGACATATGGCATGTGTCACAATTACACTCTTGGGAACAAGCAGATGTTTCTAGAGAAGTCATAAATACACTTACAGAGAAACAATTCTCTGTGTAAAAGTTTCTGAATGGTCAGGCAAAGGCTATGTAAATATGGAAATGACACACTTATCACCAACAATCCGTTGGTCTCTATTAGACATTGAATTATATTTCTTTAGGTCTTGTATTTCTTTAGGTTTTATTATATGTAGTTATCTAAATCAGGGAAGTATTTGCTTATATAAATTCGGGGAAAATCTTGAACAAAGATTATCCATTCTCTTTTTTAACACATTTTCACATATATCCTGCAGGATAAGACATTAATACACATTTTTACCATACTTCATCTTCATATTTACGTATTCATATTGTAGATCACAAAATTTCCATTGATCACATCAATTGACATGTAGCTTCATGAATATTAACTGTTACATAAACTAACCACAAAGACAGAAATAAAAATCAGTTATCATTTTAATGAATTGTTTGAATTACTATGAAAAGCATAGTCCTTATTATATGTTTTCTATTTATTTATTTATTTCAGAAACAATGTAAACGTTTTAGCAGAAGAAATTTAAATATTCACAGAGATCATAAACTTTTTGGATTAGATAGTCGCATGAAAAGTGACAAAACAGAGATTTACAAAGTGACCATCTAACTATTTTGGGAGGGGACAGGACACCAGTCAGATCACGTGTTTAATAAAATGTGTATCTGTTAATTGGTATAAGAAAGGATATGGAATCAACTTTGAGACTCTAATAAAGATAAACAACAGGTATATTGGCAAATAGTCTATGTAATAGACTTCAAACAAGCCTTTATGTAGAAATATACAATTTTAATTACTTTACCAATGTATGAATATAAGAATCGTTAGAGCTTGTTTAAGAATCGTTAGGGCTTGTATACAAATTTATGCATAGATGTGTGAAATATATAAATACCACAAAAATGAAAAACTAGTTTTTTAATTTACTATGCATTTACTAATTTGTTTAAGGAATTGTTTTTAAACATGTAGTTGTAAGATAAGTAAATATTTTATGCTTAAGTCAAATCCAGGAATTCAAAGCCCATTGCCTATGAAAGATAGACATAAAAACTGTACTAGATAGTATCTGAAACAAAGGACTACATTTTATGCTAGAAAAATGTCACATTTTATCATGGAATTGAGTAATCCATACACACAACACAGATATAGGATTCATATATAGTGGAAAAAAACAAAAGAAAATGTTTAAAATAACTTGCACATGTTAACATTTCATAATTAAAATTTTCCCCATATGTCTCTGAGATAAGCAAAAAGATATGATTGTCAGGAGGTGTCTGTGGCTCAAAGGAGTAAGGCGCCGGCCTCATATGCCAGAGGTGGCAGGTTCAAACCCAGCCCTGGCCAAAAACTGCTAAAAAAAAAAAAAAAAAAAAGATGATTGTCCCCTTTTTATAAACTTGGAAATTATAGGTCAGAGAGTTCCCAAGTCATGTGAATAGTAATTTACAAAGTCAAATAACTAATTACTCCTTTTGATTTTTAACTCCAGTGACCCATTACCTTTAATAAAATATGAAAAATTCCTCATTTCTTTACAATAGCACAACACTAGAGCAAGAAGAAAGCTTAAGTTCACATGAAATTTGAAAATTAAAGGGAATGATCACTGTGGAAAGAAAACTGCATCTCAGGTATCCATTCTAGTGTACTTTCCAAATGATTTCTGCTACTGTATAATCATGTCTTTCAAAGGCAATACTGTGCAGAAAAGCATTAAGGCTCAAAAACCAAACAGAGAGAATCACTGAGTCTGTGGTTAACATAAAATAGCTCATGTAAAGTAAGAATTTTTCATACCCAGAGGCAAGGTCAAATCTACTGTAGTACACTTAACTGAAGAAGCTCTCAGCTTGCAGCTTGCGTGCCATGACTGCTTCTCTGCTGGACTCTCATTGGACCCCAAAGTTCCTGCTGATAGACTTGACTGGAAGATGACCTCTGGTTATTACGGGATGTTGTTTTCAGAGAAGATAACAGTGTGTGCTCATTTTAGGTTTTCTGCTATAGGGATGCATTACATACAAATGACCGTATACTGACTCCTAATCAAAGCTCACAAACACTCTCATGAGGCCTGCTGTTTGGTACAATGTACAGATTTTATAATACCTAAGGACAGTCATAAAAAGAACTGTGGCAATATAAAAAGGAATTCTGAATACATTCTTTCTCGTTTTTTTATTACACAACTTTAAAATCCTCTGAAAAAAAGAAGGCATTCATATATTTTGTAAATAACCACACTGAATATTTTGCACTTTGATATGTATAAGTGTGTTAATAAATATTGTGTATTTGTGTTGAATAGGATGAGTACCTGTACTTTCACCAGTTCTATTAACTTGCATCAATGTTTAGTACATAAGACGTATGTAAATAACAAAGTTTAAATGCAAGACCTCCTTAATTACAACAAGTAACTTAACTCACCTTGATAATTTACGCATAAATGTTTTGGAGGAATAATACTACACAAATTGATTTAAAACTTCTAGAATAGGCTCGGCACCTGTGGCTCAACGGGCTAAGGCGTCAGCCACGTACATCTGAGCTGGCGGGTTCGAATCCAGCCCGGGCCCGCCAAACAACAATGACGGCTGCAACCAAAAAATGGCCGGGCGTTGTGGTGGGCGCCTGCAGTCCCAGCTACTTGGGAGATGGAGGCAAGAGACTCGCTTGAGCCCAGGAATTGAAGGTTGCTGTGAGCTGTGATGCCACAGCACTCTATCCAGGGTCACAGCTTGAGGCTCTGTCTCAAAAAAAAAAAAAAAAAAAAAAAAAACTTCTAGAATGAATTGTTATTGCACACATAGAAGTGAAACAAGCTACTGTCTCACAATTCAGCTGTGTGTTTCCTATCACAGGATGTGTTTTGGCAGCAGTAACAGGGGTTAAAAACTCAGTGTTTGCGTTATGCTAAATCATGTGCTCAAATTCCAAATCAAAGAGTGTTCAGAATTCTGCCTGGTTTCAACAGCTTACTCTGGCCCATTTAAAAAATTAACTCGTCACCCTTGTGCTCATCCCCCTCAGTGTTGCTGAGGCCCTACGGTGTCCTCTGTGCAATCTGATTCCTATTCTTTCCCACCTGTCTTTTCTCAATTCTGTCTGCTTTCTTACTTTGTATTGAATTTGCCACACACGCTACCCTCAAAGCTTAGCTCTTCCTCCTTCCTCCTGTGGAATGTGATTTTCTTATACATTTGATTGACTTGCTGCATTATCTTCTTACGGTCTGTACCCAAATGACATTTTCTTCATGCTCTTTGCGCTGATTCTGGATAAGATTCAAAACTGATTTCAAGGGCGGCTCCTGTGGCTCATTGAGTAGGGCGCCGGCCCCATATACCGAAGGTTGCGGGTTCAAACACGGCCTCTGCCGAACTGCAAAAAACAGAAAAATAGCCAGGTGTTGTGGCGGGTGCCTGTATTCCCAGCTACTCGGGAGGCGGAGGCAAGAGAATCGCCTAAGCCCAGGAGTTGGAGGTTGCTGTGAGCTCTGTGATGCCACGGCACTCTACCGATGGTGATAAAGTGAGATTCTGTCTCTACAAAAAAAAAAAAAACAACTGATTTCAAGCTGCAAGTATACAAGTGCCCGGGAGCACATATAACCATGTGAAATAACATATTCATTTATTTATCTGTCTCCTTCTGTTTGAATATGTTAACAGAGATTTTTGTATATTTTATTTATTCCTACCACTAATTTTCTGAAATATTGTCTGGCATATGGTAAACTTTTAATAATTATATGTGGGTTAATTTGCTGTGCTACTTGCAAAGCATTCCACTTGCCATCCATTTTTGAAAGTATGAATTCAAAGACATACATAAATAAGAGTTTGTTGGTATTAGCTTTTTTAACAATTATTTATTTACCCATTTTATGTACTAGCTTACTTGTTTTGGGTAAGCTTTTATTCTCCCCCCCCCACCCTGTTTAGAAATATTGTATTTTGTTTTATGAGTTGTTATGTCACAATACCTTACAAACTTATTAGTATATACAGATTTGTATATAAACACACACAGTACATAGTTAGCCTAATGAGACTAACAATTTCAATGATAGAAAGAATATAATATTTTAAATATAGTTTTGAATACACACTTGGAAGAATTAAAAATAATGAGAAAACACATTATTAAAACGTTAGAAATTCATTCTATCAAAATTTAATAGTATATAAATCATGGCGATGTGGAGGTTCAAAATCCAGCTGATTTGTCAAACATCTATGTTTAATAATTTCATGCAATCAATAATTTATAATAATATTTATTCAAGTATTATAATTAATACTTCAATAGGGAGTTATGTACCAATTAAGATGTATACAGGAGTATGGGAGTATATATATTAAAATGGACATAAATAGTACAAGCACGTACTTACATAGAAGTTTTTCTTTAACTATCTTATTTTAACAAATTATGCCTCAGTAAACTATGAGATTGTATTTAATCCGGGTGGGGAGAAACACTCTCCACTGAGACTATATTAAATCTGAATTAATTTTGCTCCATTTTTCAGTCTTTCTATTGAGGACTTTATAATACATAAGCACACATACATACTTCTGCGAGCACAACACAGAGAGAGAGATGATCTTCTGTATACTGAGTATTCTTAGTCACTCTGAAGTTTTATGGGCGTGTCTTAAGTAAAGTTACCTTCCCTGTCTTACACAGTGACACATTTTAAAGGTAAATACAGAGTATAAGAAATCCTGTAGCGACCTGCTGCCTGGTACATGAAAGACATGTAAATTATTTACTTATATGTCAGCTAGGGGCTTTTATATATTTTGGAACTGGATACTTTTCACACAGAATATATGTGCATTATAGATATGTGGGTTCTGGATTCTTTTTTGTCACATAATTCTCAATGCACATGATTTCAAAACTTTTGACAAACTCAGTCTGACCCCTGTTTTGATAAACTTAAAGAAACTTTTATTATATCTATGTGCTGTATTGTATTGGAAAATATTTTAACCAAATTATAGTCATAAAATAATAAGTTTAACTCAACTGAAGGCACTGAAATTTTCCAGACATAATGCTAATATTAAATTTATGCATTTTATAATTCCATTCCACCCATGATACAAATATTACAGAATATTTTCAAATCTGATATTATTAACGACATCAAATATGAGGCATTTTTAGATGTAGTTCAGTTTGGAAGAAGGAAGATAGATTTATTAACCTACTGAGACCCATTATACCAGGTCTATTTACCAGCTTTTATGATGCTTTACACTCTGGGAATGAGATTGAATAAGATATACTTCCAGCTTTTCTATTTCTAGATCATTAAAGGAAAGCAGCAATATTTTTTATTAAGATTGATTGTTATTTAATATTAAATATATGCCTATTCCTATCTGTTAGTGATTTCTGGACTAGTCATTGTATAATTCTAGGAGCTAAAGAATCAGTCAAGCTAAGGGAAAGAAGCTTGGATTAACAGGGAACAATTACTGAAAATAGTTTACACTCCCTATGTTACACCTAGCGCCTATTATTTAACTATACCAAACATTTGTGGGCTTTTAGCAGAATATAAGATTAAAAGTGAAAGGGACAATATAAGGAAACACTTATGTAACATTAAGAGTTTATATCAGGTATAAGAAGAAAATATTTTTTAGCAAGACATCCAACATGTATTTTTTCTCGTTTTTCAAATATGAAACTCTTCAGTTTTCTTTAACAACAAGTTTTCATGGAAATCTTCAAATACGAATGTGGGAAATGGATTTTTAAGTAAGTGTTTCTATTCTGAGGCTAGAATATATTTAAAAGGAGCCCATAAAGAAAATGAAGTATGAAAGGAGTCCATGATGTGGTGGGCTCAATGCATAAAACCTAGATTTCATGAACTTGGTAAGTCATTCCCAATCTATCAGTCTCATGCTTTTGTTCTATAAAATCTGATAATAATATCTTCCTTTCTTCTTATAGTGCTTGTCGTGATTAAAGTAAAAATTAAATGATGCAAATTAAAGCATTTTATAAACTTTAAATTGCTATGCAAATACAAGAGAATTAAAATTCCAAAATCATAGCTCATGTAGTGTTTTTACAACAGCTTCAAGTAAAAAAAGAGATTAGATTGGTTATTGTTTTAACCTCAAAGGACTATGACCTATTTAATAAGAAGATAAGTTTAAGATTCACCTATAGGGATTCCCCCACCCAACACTTCTTTCTTTTATTTTCCATTTCCATTTGTTTTTACCTAAAATCAAAAAGGTAAACAACCACAAAAACTGACTCTCCTATCTGGTAATACAGAAAACTAAAATAAAACATACAAAATATGTATGAGTTAATACTTTATGAGAAAGACAAACACCAAAGAACTATTAATGTAACTTTCTCCCTTAACTCTTTGTATTCTTGGGGGAGGGGCAAGATGGCCAACTGGAAGCAGCTTCTGACATAGGCTCCTGGCCAAAAGGAAAGATAACTTCCAGAAACTGAAGGTTCCTGAAGGACTGGGAGCCCAGCCGAGAGAGAGGGAAGTGATAACTGCAGGTCACCTCTGGGCAAGCTGTGACTTCAAGAAACCAAGCTTCAGGCAGAAAAACTGAACTAAAGTTTTCCACTATTCTGAACTTCCAGGACACCCTTCCCCACTTACCTGAGGCACCAGAAGCCTGACCTCTGCTGAAACTGAGGGAGGAGGACTTGAGCAGCACCCACCCTCCCCAAATGCCAGACCAGGCAGCGTGCCAGGTAAGAGAATCCGGGCCCCACCCAGCCCCCGCCAGCCCCCAGGCCAGGAACTCCACTGGGACCCCTGTGTGGCCATGATTGGCACCCTGCTAGGCCTTGGTCCATGGACAGCAGCAGCCAGGAAGTCTACGGGGACTCTCAGGCCAATCTGTGCCCTGAATGGCCCAATCCTTACCACAGGCCCGCTGCCCACAGTGGCCAGGAAATCCATTCTGCCAGGACCCAAGTGTGGCACCGATTGCCACCCCGCTGGGCCTTGGCCCACCGCCACCAGCATCCAGGAAGTCCGCTGGGACTCCCGTGCAGCACTGATCTGTGCCCCACCCGGCCTTGGCCTGCCACCTGCCGGTCACTGCCTGGCTTTGATCCATTCCCAGGCCCACTGCCCACAGCGATCAAGAACTCCACTCTGCTAGGACCCCCATGTGGCCCAAATTGGCATCCTGCGGGGCCTTGGCCCACCGCCAGCAGCAGCCAGGAACACCACCAGGACTCCTGCCTGGCACCAATAGATGCTCTGCCCAGCCTCGGCTGCAGGGCTCTAATCCATGCCCCAGGCCTTCCTCTCTCCCTCAGGAGCCCTCCTCCCAGCCAGAGAGTGCTGGAGGCATGGGCTCCCTTTGCAAAGGCCACAGGGTGCCCCATCCCATGCCCTGCTGCTTGATCTGGGCATGCCACACTCTGGAGCTGCTCCAGCAGCCAGAAGTCCCTGGGTGGGGTAGTCCCAGAGGAGCTACACAGGGTCACTCCCTACAGACATCCAGCAACAACACAGTGATCCTTACGCAGTCCTAAGGGGGAAATTTATAGCACTGCAAGCCTTCCTCAAGAAAAAGGAAAGAGAGGAAGTTAACAACTTAATGGGACATCTCAAGCCAACTGGAGAAGGAATAAATTTCCAACCCTAAACCCAGCAGAAGAAAAGAAATAACCAAAATTAGAGCAGAATTAAATGAAATTGAAAACAAAAGAGTTATACAACAGATCAATAAATCCAAAAGTTGGTTTTTTGAAAAGGTCAATAAAATAGATAAACCTTTGGCTAACCTAATCAGGAAAAAAAGAGTAAGATCTCTAATCTCAGCAATCAGAAATGGTAAAGACAAAATAACAACAGACCCCTCAGAAATTCAAAACAACTCTGAGGACAGTCATAGGCAACAGTGAAAAATAATCATGAGGCGGAATCAACAGAAAAACTCTGGCCATATGAATAATCAGAGTATATCAACTCTGCCAAGGAACAGCAAGGTAGATACAACACAAGATCCCTTGCATAAACAAATGGCCGAGATGTCAGAAATCAAATTCAGAGTCTGGATAGCAAATAAGATCAGTGGAATGGAGGAAAAGATGGAATTAGAATTTCAGGCAGTAATCCAAAAGATGTGTCAAGAATTCAACGAATTCAAACACAAAATGATCAAAGATTTTGACACATTGAGACAAGGAGTTGCAGCCCTCAAAGATCTGAGAAATACAGTAGAATCCCTCAGTAATAGAATGGAGCAAGCAGAAGAAAGGATTTCTGACATGGAAGAAAAAGCTTTCGAATGCTTCCAAACTTCCAAAGAGGAAGAGAAATGGAAAACAAAACATATCATTCTCTCAGACAGCTCTGGGATAACTTGAAGAAAACCAATATTCACCTTATAGGGATACCTGAAAAAGATGAAGTGGCGTCACAAGGCACAGAGTCTCTTTTTTATGAGATTATGTAAGAGAACTTTCCAGACATGCCAAGAGATCCTGAAATTCAGATAGCAGACAGTTTCAGAACCCCAGCACAACTCAACCTGAATAAGACATCCCCCAGGCATATCATAATTAAGTTCACTAAAGTTAATATGAAGGAGAAAATTCTGAAAGCAGCCAGATGTAAGAAATCCATTACCAACAATGGAAAGAATATTACAATAACTGGAGATCTCTCTGATCAAACCTTTCAAGCTAGAAGAGAATGGTCCTCGACTTTTAATCTCCTAAAACAAAAGAACTTTCAACCCAGGATCCTATACCCAGCTAAACTGAGTTTTATTTCTGATGGAGAAATTAAATACTTTAACGACATCCACATGTTCAAGAAATTTGCTATAACTAAACCAGCTCTCCAGGATATTCTCAGACCTAATCTCCATAATGACCAGTGTAATCCTCCACCACAAAAGTAAACTCACCCAGAAATTTTTTATCAAATTTCAACTTCCACAGTGATGAAAGGATTAAAATTGTCCACTGGACTTTCTAAAGATTTATCATTGTTTTCAATTAATGTGAATGGTTTAAATTGTCCTCTAAAGAGGCGGATGTTGGCTGACTGGATACAAAAACTCAGGCCAGTTATCTTCTGCATATAAGAATTTCACCTTACCTTTAAAGATAGATTTAGACTCAAAGTGAAGGGATGGTCATCTATATTCTAGGAAAATGGAAAACAGAAAAAAGCAGGTGTTGCAATCTTATTAGCAGATACAGTAGTCTTTAAACCAACCAAAGTAAAGAAGGATAAAGATGGAAATTTCATATTTGTTAAAGGTACTACTCAATATGATGAGATTTCAATTATTAATATTTATGCACCCAACCAGAATGTGCCTCAATGTATAAGAAAAACTCTAATAGACATGAGCAACCTGATTTCCTCCAGCTCCATAGTAGTTGGAGATTTGAATACTCCTTTAGCAGTGTTGGATAGATCCTCCGAAAAGAAGCTAAGTAAAGAAATTTTAGATTTAAACTTAACCATTCAACAATTGGATTTAACAGACATATACAGAACAATTCATCCTAATAAAATTGAATACACATTCTTCTCAAAGGCCCATGGAACATACTCCAAAATCGACCACATCTTAGGTAACACATCTAAACTCAGTAAATTTAAATAAATAGACATCATTCCTTGCATCTTCTCTGACTGTGATGGAATAAAAGTTGAACTCAATAACAACAGGAATCTGTATACTCATACAAAAACATGGAAGCTAAATAACCTTATGCTGAAGGATAGCTGGGTCATAGATGAGATTAAGAAGGAAATTACCAAATTTTTGGAACAAAATGACAATGAAGACACGAATTATCAGAACCTCTGGGATACTGCAAAGGCAGACCTAAGAGGGAAATGTATAGCACTGCAAGCCTTCCTCAAGAAAACAGAAAGAGAGGAAGTTAACAACTTAATGGGACACTTCAAGCAACTGGAGAAGGAAGATCATTCCAACCCCAAACCCAGCAGAAGAAAAGAAATAACAAAAATTAGAGCAGAATTAAATGAAATTGAAAACAAAAGAATTATACAACAGATCAATAAATCAAAAAGTTGGTTTTTTGAAAAGGTCAGCAAAATAGATAAACCTTTGGCTAACCTAATCAGGAAATCAAAATCTCTAATTTCATCAATCAGAAATGGCAAAGACGAAATAACAACAGACCCATCAGAAATTCAAAAAATCGGCTCGGTGCCTGTGGCTCAACAGGCTAAGGCGCCAGCCACGTACACCTGAGCTGGCGGGTTCGAATCCAGCCTGGGCCCGCCAACAACAATGATGGCTGCAACCAAAAAACAGCCGGGCATTGTGGCAGGCGCCTGTAGTCCCAG
>CAUYRH010028355.1:0-36717 GCA_963574655.1 Perodicticus potto
TTTTGTTTTTAGACAGAACCTCAAGCTATCGCCCTGGGTAGAGTGCTGTGGAATCACAGCTAACAGCAACCTCCAACTCCTGGGCTCAAGCGATTCTCCTGCCTCTGCCTCCCAAGTAGCTGGGACTACAGGCGCCCGCCACAATGCCCGGCTATTTTTTTTGTTTGTTTGTTTGTTTGGTTGCAGCCGTCATTGTTGTTTGGCGGGCCCGGGCTGGATTTGAACCCGCCAGCTCAGGTGTATGTGGCTGGCGCCTTAGCCGCTTGAGCCACAGGTGCTGAGCCATCCATGAGGAGTATTTAAAGGATCACACCGGCTATAAAGTGGAATAGATTAGATCGGATTATTCTCTTGACTGTCCCCTTATACAATGCCAGCTTCTGATAGAGGAGGAGATGAGACATTTTGCCCTTAGTTGCTCACAGTCCAACTGAAGAGATCAGATGGACATAAAGAACTGTAAAGTATAGAATGCTATGGAAATTAAGAGGGTGCTTTCTTTCTATGGGGCACCTCAAGGCATTCTGGAGGTGCTATTTAAATTGGACCTTGAGGCTCGGCGCCTGTAGCTCAGCGGCTAGGGCGCCAGCCGCATACACCAGGGCTGGCGGGTTTGAGCCCGGCCTGGGCCTGCCAAACAACGACAGCAACAACAAAAAAATAGCTGGGTAGGTGTTGTGGCAGGCACCTGTAGTCCCAGCTACTCAGGAGGCTGAGCCAAGAGAATTGCTTAAGCCCAAGAGTTTGAGGTTGCTGGCTCGGCGCCTGTGGCTCAACGGGCTAAGGCACCAGCCACGTACACCTGAGCTGGCGGGTTCGAATCCAGCCCGGGCCTGCCAAACAACAATGATGGCTGCAACCAAAAAATGGCCGGGCGTTGTGGCGGGCGCCTGTAGTCCCAGCTACTTGGGAGCCGGAGGCAGGAGACTCGCTTGAGCCCAGGAATTGGAGGTTGCTGTGAGCTGTGATGCCATAGTACTCTATCCAGGGTGACAGCTTGAGGCTCTGTCCCAAAGAAAAAAAATGGCTGGGCATTGTGGCGGGCGCCTGTAGTCCCAGCTACTTGGGAGGCTGAGGCAAGAGACTCGCTTGAGCCCAGGAATTGGAGGTTTCTGTGAGCTGTGATGCCACGGCACTCTACCCAGGGTGACAGCTTGAGGCTCTGTCTCAAAAAAAAAGAAGAGTTTGAGGTTGCTGTGAGCTGTGACGCTACAGCACTTTACCGAGGGTGACATAGTGAGACTCAGTCTCAAAAAATATATAATAATAAATAAATAAATTGGGCCTTGAAAATATGGGTAAAGTAAGTAAGTATAGGGGGCCAAGTGGGTTTAAGGTGGAACAGAGGCCTGGAGGTCACTTAAACTCTTCGGGAGGGATCATAGAGGAATAGAGGAGGTGAGAGGGATTGAAGGGAAGTGCACTGGTGTATCTTGTTGGGAGGGAAGGGCCATATTGTGATGGACTTTGACTTATCATCCTAAGGACTTAGTACTTTATTATGGAGAGGTGTGGAAGAGACAGGATCAGAACTGTACTTCAGGAAGTGTAATCTTTCACCCAGGTCTGAGGTGGAGTAGGAGGAGAGAAGAAATGGAGAACCCATTAGGGAGGGAGTACTTTATTAAGGTATAAAGGTCCCCACCACATGCTAGCAGTGAGGGCTGAGGAGATGAGGAGAGCAGGCTAGGCAGCTGCTGAGCTGTAGGGAGAAGGTTGAGGAAGAGTGGTAATCTCAGGTTTTTCTCCTGGCTGCCTGGGGCAGAGAAGAGCTGGGTAATCCAGGGACAAGGACAATTAGAGAAGATGAGTTTGGCTTTAGATGTGCTGAAAGTATGTCAGAGGCCAGCGGGCTAGGGAGAAAAGACAAGGTTTCTTTCTTTTTTTTGAGACAGCGTCTCACTATGTTGCCCTCGGTAGAGTGCCCTAGCTTCTCAGCTCACAGCAACCTCCAACTCTTAGAGCTTAAGCGATTCTCTTGCCTCAGCATCCCAAGTAGCTGGGACTACAGGCACCCGCCACAACACCCAGCTATTTTATGCTTGTAGTTGTCATTGTTTGGCTGGTCCTGGCTGGGTTCAAACCCACCAGCTCCAGTGTATGTGGCGGGTTCCCTTAGCCGCTGAGCTATAGGCACTGAGCCAAAAGACACTTTTAATTCCACAAATACCTCCTGAACTTCTGTGTGCCAGGGTTTGTGCTTGGCATTTGGAATAAAAAGATGAATTCAGCAGTTTCTTTAGTGTTTGCTTTATGAGAACTAGATTAATACACACTCGGAGTTCATGCATTGCCTACTTTTCTTTATTAGTAAGATTTTTTTTTTTTTTGGTAGAGATAGAGTTTCACTTTGTCGCCCTCAGTAGAGTGCCGTGGTGTCACACAGCTCACAGCAACCTCCAGCTCCTGGGCTTAGCCAATTCTTTTGCCTCAGCCTCCCAAGTAGCTAGGACCATAGGCGCCCGCCACAACGCCTGGCTATTTTTTTGTTGCAGTTCGGCTGGGGCTGGGTTTGAACCCACCACCCTCGGTATACGGGCCAGCACCTTACTGACTGAGCCACAGGCACCACCCAGTAAGTTTTTTGTTTTGTTTTTTTTGAGACAGAGCCTCAAGCTGTCAGCCTGGATAGAGTGCTGTGGCATCACAGCTCACAGCAACCTCCAATGCCTGGGCTCAAGCGAGTTTCCTGCCTCTGCCTCCCAAGTAGCTGGGACTACAGGCGCCCGCCACAACACCGGGCTGTTTTTTTGGTTGCAGCCATCGTTGTTGTTTGGCGGGCCCAGGCTGGATTCAAACCCACCAGCTCAGGTGTAGGTGGCTGGCGCCTTAGCTCGTTGAGCCACAGGCACCGAGATGTGAACATTTTTAAACCTTTTGATATGTATTACCTAATTGTTTTCCCCAAAAGGTTTTTTCCTTCCCAGCAGTGTGAAGTCTAATGTTGCTAGCCCTGGGTGGTGCTCATTGCTCAGCGGATAGGGCACCGGTCACAAACTGAGGCTGACGGGTTCAAACCAGCTGGGGCCAGCTAAAACAACAACAAGAGAACAGCCGGGCATTGTGGCGCCTGTAGTCCTAGGTACTTGGGAGGCTGAGGCAAGAGAATCTCTTGAGTCCAAGAGTTTGAGGTTGATGTGAGCTATGATGCCATGGCACTCTACCCAGGGGGACAGCTTGAGACTCCATCTCCAAAAAAAAAAAAAAAAAAATGTTAGCCCTGAGTTGAAATTAAATTCTTTTTATTAATTTGATGGGCAAAATATAACAGTCCATTGTTATTAACTTTTTTTTTTTTTTTTTGGCAGTTTTGGCTGGGGCCGGGCTTGAACCTGCCACTCCCGGTATATGGGGCCGGCACCCTACTCCTTGAGCCACAGGCGTCGCCCTGTATTTTTTTTTTTTTTTTTTTTTTGAGACAGAGTCTCACTTTGTCACCCTTGATAGAGTACCCTGGTGTCATAGCGCATAGCAACCTCAAACTCTTGGGCTCAAGCTCTCTTGTCTCAGCCTCCCAAGTAGCTGGGAATACAGGCGCCCGCCACAATGCCAGGCTATTTTTAGAGATGAGGTCTCAGCTCTGGCTCAGGTTAGTCTCAAACCTGTGAGCTCAGGCAATCCACCTGTCTTGGCCTCCCAAGAACTAGGATTACAGGCATGAGCCACCACACCTGGCCTAACTTGTATTTTTTAAACAAAATGTCTAGTAAGCTAGAACATTTTGTGCTCAGAATTTGACTTCCCAATGTCTTGGAGAGGCTTTCTGCTAGGGTCCTGGTGGCCATCTGCACTGTGAGATCTTTGAAGGTCATTTCTAGTTACAGGTTAAATTCGAAATGTCAGCTGGTGGGATGTGGTGTTTTAGGACTAGGCTTCTTAGAAAGCTCCTGAACGTGAAGCAGCTTATAAAATAGGACTTGAACAGTAAAGTCGGTTGAGTTTGGAAAATTTATTCCATATTAGTTGGAATCAGAGCTGGGAGGAGGTTCTAGAAGTCACCTAGTCTCACTGGTTTCTCAGCCAAGCTTCTCTGATCTTTCTTTTTTTTCCTAAGAGACAGAGTCTCATTTTGTCGCCCCAGTAGAGTGTTGTGGTGTCACAGCTCACAGCAACCTCCAACTCCTGGGCTTAGGCAATTTTCTTGCCTCAGCCTCCTGAGTAGCTGGGACTACAGGTGCCCGCCACAATGCCGGGCTATTTTTTTGTTGCAGTTTGGCCGGGGCCGGGTTTGAACCCGCCACCCTCGGGATAAGCCAGAGATGCCGCCCTCAGATCTTTCTTAATTCTTTAAAGGAGCTTCATGGGCCTCTTGAGGAGAAACAGGAATAGAGGCTCCCTCTGTTTTAAAGAGCACCCCCTGTTTCTACATTTTACATATTGAAGGTCAGCATGTGACCACATTTGGAAGAGGCTGCTTATGAAAAGCTGGAAACCCCATCCAGCCACTTGAGTTATAGAACCTAGAGAATGGGCTACACCTGCCCCAGGGTCACCAGGTGGCCGTCATCTCTTTTAGGGGCAGCAGTGGAGGACAGGCTGTACTAGTGAGGATTGAAGGTGGTCTGCCAAGCTCAGGCCAAGCAGGAACAGATTTCAGTAGGATTGAAGGAATGAAATCGGTGTCTCATGTGTGGGTGAGTTGCAAATGGCTCAGCCTGAGTTGAGCACCTGTTTAAAATAGCAGGGTGGCGCCCGTAGTTCAGTGGGTAGGGCTCTGGTCACATACACCGAGGTCGGTGGGTTCAAACCCAGCCCAGGCCAGCTAAAACAACGAGAACTACAACAACAACAAAATAGCTGGGTGCTGTGGTGAGCACCTAATAGTCCCAGCCTCTTGGGAGGCAGAGGCAGGAAAATAGCTTGAGCCCAGGAGTTGGAGGTTGCTGTGAGCTGCGATGCCATGGCACTCTACCCAGGGCGACAGCTTGAGGGTCTGTCTCAAAAAAAAGAAAAAAAAAAAAAGAAGATTTGCAAGTACAGGCTAGGCAAGGTGGCTTACACCTTTAATCTTAGCACTTTGGAAGGCTGAGGTGGGCAGATTGCTTGAGCTCAGGAATTTGAGACCAGCCTGAGTAAGAGCAAGACCCTGTCTCTGCTAAAAATAGAAAAACTGAAGCAAGAGGATTGCTTGAGCTGAAGAGTTTGAGGTTGCTGTGAACTGTGATACCACAGCCCCTTACCCAGGGTGGCATAGTGAGACTCTGTCTCAAAAGAAAAGAAAATAAAAGATCTGCAAGCACAGATATAGGTAAATAAAAAAATCCATAATTCTAGCATTCCAGGTATATTTTAGTATTGTTATTTCAGCATCTTTAAAATTAGCTTATATAAAATAGAAAGAACATAGCCTTTATGGTTAGGTAAATACTTAGTTTCTTTGGGCCTTAGTTCCTGTGTATATAAAATAAGGATAATCTCTATCTTTGAGGGTGGTTGACAGTTGATAGAACTAGATGGCAAAAACGCCAAGCAGAGTGCCTGTCACATAGGTGGTGGCAGGTTGCATACCCACCCACCCAAGAGCTTAGTATGTGTGCAGTACAGGTCCTTAAGTCTTTCTTAAATACTTTTATTTTTATTTATTTATTTATTTTTTTTTTTGAGACAGAGCCTCAAGCTGTCACCCTGGATAGAGTGCCATGGCATAACAGCTCACAGCAACCTCCAATTCCTGGGCTCAAGCTAGTCTCCTGCCTCTGCCTCCCAAGTAGCTGGGACTATAGGCGCCTACCACAACGCCCATTTTTTGGTTGCAGCCGTCATTGTTTGGCAATGACGGGCTGGATTCCAACCCACCAGCTCAGGTGTACGTGGCTGGCGCCTTAGCCCATTGAGCCACAGGCGCCGAGCCTCTTAAATACTTTTAAATATTGATTTGTATTCCACTATAAGATGTCCATACTTTATTTAAAAATTGCTTTATTGTAAGGTGTTTAAGTTGCTTCCAGATTGAGGCTTTTTTCTGTGGCCAATCATAATTGTAATAATTCTCATAATTAAGCACACCTTCAATAGCCCCCATCGTTAGGAGCTGAAACAAATTAGGTTTTTAAACTGCAGCTAGCTAATGGCTGAGGCTGTTGTTGTATTGTGCATAATTGTGAGTTCCAGTGGAATGCCAGTGGGTGTTTCTGGGCAGCAACTCAAACGTGCCTGTGCCCCTGGAGCAAAAGCTTCTCTCCTCCTTTGTCCTTTGGGATCTTGGGCATCTGAAGAGCTACACTTCAGTCCTGCTCTCAGGTAGGACCTGTTCCAATGGAACCAGTAAATGCAATCTTGTTTGGATGAGAGGCCTGTGTGGTGAAGACACATGGGGAGAGTTGAGTCAGCCTTCTCTGGTGAGGGTGTGGGTCCCAAGGCTCAGGAGAGGATGCCTGTGGTTGGGCCTGGAAGGATGGACGTGATTGCTTGAGGGCCTGTATGGAGAGTGGGAGTCTGGACTTCTGCAGCAGGAGGATCAAAGGCTGAGGGGTAGGAAATATCTTGGACTTGGCTAGAATTGAATGTTGCTGAACATAAGATATACAGTGTCTGGTTGTGGAAAGACTAGTGTGTCATGTCATTTCCTCTGAGGTCTCCAGTACCCTGACAGGGCCTGGACCAGGGCGGACCTTGATCTGTGGAAACTGCACACCTTTATGGAAAGCTTAAGTGGAAGTTCTTGACTGTTTTTTCTCAGGCTTCTTGGAGTTCTGTGAGTTGGTTCATCTGGGGCTGCATGGACATGCTGGGACACACCCTGTGTAGTGCAGATAAGGGAGGCTTCAGCTGCCTTAGAGCTGAGTGACACCTCATGAGTAATTGGTTTGGGAACTAGTCCTCAGATTTATACCTCATGGTGGTTACAGAAACTACTTCTTTTTTTTTTTTCTTGGAGACAGAGTCTCATTTTGTTGCCCTCAGTAGAGTGCTGTAGTGCCATAGTTCACAGCAAACTCAAACTCTTTGGGATCAAGTGATCCTCTTGCCTCAGCCTCCCAAGTAGCTGGGACTGTGGGCGCCGCCACAATGCCTTTTTTTTTTTTTTTTTTTTTTGGAGTTTTTTGCCGGGGCTGGGTTTGAACCCTCCACCTCTGGCATATGGGACCGGGGCCCTACTCCTTTGAGCCACAGGCGCTGCCCCTGCCGTTTTTGTTTGTTTGTTTGAGTCTGACTGTGTAGTCCTGGGTAGAGTGCCATGACTTCACAGCTCACAACAATCTCAAACTCTTGGGCTTAAACGATTCTCCTGCCTCAGCCTCCCAAGTAACTGGGACTACAAGCATCTGCCACAACGCCCAGCCATTTTTTAGCTCTCGTTAATCGTTGTTTGGCAGATCCGGGCTGGATTCGAACCTGGCAGCTCCAGTGTATGTGGCTGGTGCCCCATCTGCTCAGACACAGGTGCTGAGCCCACAATGCCTATTTTTATTTATTTATTTATTTTTTGTAGAGACGAAGTGTCACTTTATCACCCTTGGTGGAGTGCAGTGGCATCACACAACTCACAGCAACCTCCAACTCCTGGGCTTAGGCGATTCTCTTGCCTCAGCCTCCCAAGTAGCTGGGACTACAGGTGCCTGCCACAACGCCCGGCTATTTTTCTGTTTTGCAGTTCGGCCGAGGCCGGGATTGAACCCGCCACCTTTGGTATATGGGGCCGGCACCCTACTCGATGAGCCACAGGCGCTGCCTATTTATTTATTTGTTATTTTTATTTTTTTAAAGACTTTTATTGGCTTAGTGGGGTTGGATTTATACCATGATTCCACCAGTAGTGGTCATCATGGTGGGTGGAGTCACAAAATAAAAATAGAGCAACCAAGAGCTTGCCCTGTTAATCAGAAAACACAATGCCTATTTTTAGAGATAGAGTCTTGCTGTTGCCATGGGCTGGTCTCAAACTCCTGAGGTTAAGCATTACACCTGTCTTGGCCTCCCAGAGTGGTAGGATTATAAGCTTGAGCCACTGCACCTGGCCCAGTTACAAAAACTTCTAATTGTGGACACTGAGTTAAGCCATTCAGCTCACCTAAGGGCATCCTATGGCTAATCCTCAGGGTGGAATGGGGGCTTTTTTTTTTTGGAGACAAGAGTCTCATTATGTTGCCCTTGGTAGACTGCCATGGCGTCACAGCTCACAGTAACCTCAAACTCTTGGGCTTAAGCAGTTCTCTTGCCTTCAGCCTCCCAAGTATCTGGGACTACATGCACCTGCCACAATGCTTGGCTATTGTTTTGTTATAGTTGTCGTCGTTTAGCAGACCCAGGCTGGGTTCCCACCAGCTCTGGTGTCTGTGGCCGGTGCCCTAATCACTGAGCTATGGGTGCAAAGCCAGGGATGGAGGCTTTTGTGGAGGAGTTGGCAGCTCAGTGACAGGCCTGGCACCCACAGGTGTGTGCAGAGCTATTGTAGGCCTGACTAACCTGTGTTCTCATGCCATGTACTTAGTGCTGCCCTTTGCTGATATTCCTCACTTAGACTTGAGGAATGGGTGGGTGCTGGACTCTGGACATGCGGGGGGTGGGAAAAGAAGGGAAGACAAGATTTATGGAGTATCTGCCCTGTGTCTGGTGCTGTGTGGGTGCTTTATACATACCTGTTTGTCTTAATCCCCATGGAAAGCACTTATAAAAAACATTTGGTATCTCCATTTTCTACAAGAAAGAAAGCTTGGAGAGCTTAAGTGCTTTCATCAAGATGGTAGGAAGAGGGCAGCGCCTGTGGCTCAAAGGAGTAGGGCGCTGGCCCCATATGCTGGAGGTGGTGGGTTCAAACCCAGCCCTGGCCAAAAACTGCAAAAAAAAAGATGGTAGGAAAAGCACTCAGCGTATTGATGCCAGAGCCTATACCTGCTTCATTTTACAAGCTGCTTCAGATCTGTCTCCCTTCTAGGGCTTCTGGCTTGCCCTTCTTATTGGCATAATGCGGTCTCAGGGACAGCAGCAAAAGCCCAGGGCCCTAGTCTTGTCACTAGCCTTATGATTGTGAGCAAGTCACTACAACTACTAGATCTCAGTTTCCACATCTACCAAATGGGCATAAAATATGATGTGTGTACTTAGGGGAGTGGTTGTAGGAATGAGCAGATCTTATGAGTGGGGCCCTCATTGGCTCAGAGCCCTGCATAAATAGGCATGCTGTAATAACCCAGGGTGTGGAGTGCTGGAGGCAGAGGTCCCTCTCCCTTCCTCCTCTCACCTCTCTAAGTAAGGCCTGTAAGTGAAGCCCACGGCAGAGTTTAGGCTGAGCCTTCCTCTCTAAGGAAATGGACCTCAGAACACATTGATCTGAGTTTGTTCTCTATGTTGCCACTTTTAGTATATAACTTAAAATAAGTCCCTTGAACTGTTTGAGCCTTGGGTTCTTGTCCATAAAGTGGGAGAATTGTCACCTTATTAGTCAGGCTTAAAAGAGACAAGTATGTTTGGTGTTTGTCAACTAAGTGTTGGACTCTGTTCTTGTGCTCCAAGAGCTGGTGTGCCGGGGCCTGTGGTGATGTGGAGCGTTTGATGTGGAGCCTTTGCAGACCTCTTCTCATTCAGATACTGAAAGTGCAGAGTATAGTCATCGTCTACACCCTTCAGCTGTGTTCTGAAGTTGTATGTGTAGATCATTCACCCCAGGGCATGTCCTCTGGTGGGCATTGATGAACAAGGGAGGATTGTGGGGTTGCTGCCATCTGGGGAACAAAGACATGGAACCATTATGTGTACATAGGTGGTCTTTAGAGTTCTGGTTGGTTCCAGGAAGAGTGTAGAGAGCCATGAACGAGCATGTGTGATGGGTGCTTGGGACAAGCCTTCCTGAGGACACAGGCTGAGCCTGAAGATACAGAGTGTTTACAAGAGAGGAGGGGTCTGCGGACAGCCCTGGATGTGGGGAAGAACCCTCCAGACCTGATGGCCAGTCAGAAAGGCCTAGGCATAGGAAATGGGGGGAAGAGAGGCTGGGTGGGGAAAAGTTCAGTGTTTATTTAGGGTTTCCCTGGAGGTCGTGTAGCTCACTGGGCACCCAGGAGACATGGAGGAGCCAGGCCCTGTGCTTCCTGGCCAGTCTGCCACTGCCCTCTGGGTGTCCTTAAGCCCTTGTCCTTTCTGAGACAGTGTTTTCTCCTCTATAGAACAGTGGACGTTAATACCTTGAACCTCACAAACAAACCTGCTTTGGAAACTGGAATATGAAAGGATAAACTAAGTAGTTGAGTCAGAGGTAAATTATTGGTAATGAGATAGAAGCTGGACCACTGATTAGCACCCAGAATTTACCATGTCATCCTGAATGTTTGCAGAGGTAGGTAAGCTGCAGGATTGACTTTGAATTCTTCCTGGCTGCCAGAACAAAGAGACAAGGATCAGGTGCTTGATTCATGATGCTCTTACAGTATTGGAGGTGGGTAACAGCTGTGAAAAAGCATGCTCTGAGGCTGACTCTTGAAGGGCTGCTTATGTGCATGGGTAACTGCTATCATCTGTTGTGTTTACAGGTCTCCTGGAGGTGCTGGGCAATGAACCCAAGACTCCAGAACAGCGTGGTCTGAGCCATTCAGGAAAGCAGAGGGAGTCCTGGGGAAGATGGCCATGGCCCCAAGCCCTTCCCTGGCACAGATGTACAGTAGCCCTGTGGCAGTGGCTGTGTGGGAATGGCAGGATGCGCTGGGCTCCTGGCACCCTTACAGTGCCACTGTCTGCAGCTACATTGAGCAGCAGTTTGTCCAGCAGAAGGGTCAGCGTTTTGGGCTCGGGAGCCTGGCTCATAGCATCCCTTTAGGCCAGGCTGACCCCTCATTGGCCCCGTACATCATCGACCTCCCCAGCTGGACCCAGTTCCGCCAGGACACCGGTAAGACACTTCTTAACTCTGGCACACATCTGAGTGCCTGCTTCGGGCCAGGCACTGTGCAAGGTGTTGGGGTTATTGAAGTGACTAACAAAGCTTCCTCCCTACCCCTGAAACACGTGGTAGGAGGTGGGTACTGTGATTGAGAATACCCACCACACACAGAGCATGTGTACCTTGTGATAGAAGCAATGTTGTGGGACCGCATTGCAGAGGCCCTCCTGCCTCTTTCCCTTGGTATCCCAAACCAAAAATGCCTGCCTTGACCTCCAGAGGTTCAAGGGTCTCTTTGGAAGATGGGCTGACACAGAGGTGGTGCCAGGGTTATGCAGAAGGTCTGGCTCAACAGCTCTGTGACCTGGGCAGGCTACAGCACTCTTCTGTGCATTTGTGTGTTTTGGGTTTTTTATTCCACATTTCGATCAGTATTATTGAAATAGGGCCACCACCAACTTCCTACTATAATCTTTATCAGCAGTATCCTAGAGTCTGTGAAAACTCTGCCTCCCAATATATATAGCTGGATATATAGATAAATTCTGGCTTTCATGGCTTGTGCAGTTAGCTGAGAGAGACAGCAGGCAGGATAAATAATAAGGAAATTGTGTATTGTGGTGGATAGCAATAAGTGTTAATCAAGGTATGGAGGTGTCTAGTGTTGGTAAAGGTCAATTTGAAGGTTGGGCTTGGGTGATGAGGTCACTGAAAAGGGACAGAGACAGAGATGATGGAAGGACAGGGCAGGAAGGCAGGCCAGGTTGTTGGGAAATGGGGATTTCATTACTAGATGGGGCTTTGGCTTTTACTCTGAAAGCTGGCACTATGGGACGGGCTGGGCAGAGAGGTGCTGTTGTTTGTTTGGGGGACTAAAAGTATCCCTCTAGCTGCTGTGGTCTGGAGAACTGCAAGAAGATAATTGCAGTAATCTGTCTTGTGGCAAGTGCTATTGAAAGTGTAGCCCAAATTGATTTTTTTTTCTTTTTTTTTTTTTGTGTGTGTAGAGACATACTCTTACTTTATCGCCCTCGGTAGAGTGCTGTGGCGTCACACAGCTCACAGCAACCTCCAACTCCTGGGCTTAGCCGCTTCTCCTGCCTCAGCCTCCCGAGTAGCTGGGACCACAGGCGCCTGCCGCAACGCCCAGATATTTTTTTGTTGTAGTTCAGCCGGGGCTGGGTTTGAACCCACCACCTCTAGCATATGGGGCCGGCGTCCTACTCCTTTGAGCCACAGGCGCCGCCCCGGAGGCCCTTTAATACAGTTCCTGTGGGTCTTGACCAACAGGTTGAGAACCACTGGTCTAGAGTTTCTTTATACCACTAAATTTGGACAGAAGAACCAGTGCCAGCTCTTGGATGAAATAGCTGCAGTGATCATGTTTGTTTATTTTTGTTGTTGAAAAAGAATTTGTAAATCCCCTGTGTTTTAGAGAGGGCTAATAGATTAACTGTGTGTAATATTCCTTTCAAACAGGTACCATGCGGGCGGTGCGGAGGCACCTGTTCCCCCAGCACTCAGCCCTAGGCCAGGGTGTCATCTGGGAGTGGCTGAATGATGATGGTTCCTGGATTGCCTATGAAGCCAGTGTCTGTGATTATCTGGAGCAGCAAGTGGCCAGGGGCAACCAGCTCGTGGACTTGGCTCCTCTGGGATACAACTACACTGTCAACTATGCCACCCACTTGCAAACCAATAAGACTTCCAACTTTTGTCGTCACGTGCGGCGCCAAGCAGGACCCCCTTACCCAATAACCACTGTCATTGCTCCACTAGGCCACATGGGAATTGCCTGCTCTTGCCACCAGTGCCTCAGTGGCAGCGGAACTGGCCCTGTGTCAGGCCGCTACCGCCACTCCATGACCAATCTCCCTGCATACCCTGTCCCTCAGCTCCCCCACAGGACTGCTGTTGTCTATGGGGCTCACCAGGCCTTTGCCCCATACAACAAACCCTCACTCTCTGGGGCTAGGTCTGCACCCAGGCTGAACACCACCAACCCCTGGGGTGGGGTCCCTCCCATCTTGGGGAGCCATACCCTCTACTACTCCAGCCTGTCCCACCTGGGACCGCAGCACCTGCCTGCAGGATCATCTACTTCCGGTGCAGCCAGGTAGTGTGTGTTCCTGCTAGGCATTTTGTCTGCTGGCGTGCTTTGCCATTAGGCTGTGTTTTCTGCTCTTACGTAGCTGGGAAGACTCACCCACATACCTTCAGACTACCCCCTGGGTTGTTGCTGCTATGTTGTCCCATTTGCACGTGCCATGTGGTGCCAAGGTGTTGTGGCTGTCCCCACCCCTGCATCCCCCAGAGCCTTACTTGACCTCTGGTACTCAAGTCCTGGTAGTTGCCATACAGGTTAGAATCAACAGGCCTTTTGTTCCTCCCGATGCTAGGGACCTCTTTATGGAGTAAAGTTAAAGGCTTTTGCCTATGCTTGAGTGCCGCATGGTTAGTGCTGTACCTGACAACATGCTGTTGATTCCTGCTCTGTGCTGGGCTCTGATGATGCAGAGACAAAAGTCTGTACCTCCTACCCCCAAACCACAGCCTTATACAGAAGAGGGCTGTGAGCATGGTGCAAGAAGAATGCATGAGTGGCTGCATAAGCCCAGCCCAGAGCGCCTTGCAAGGGCTCTTGGCTCCTTAGAAAGATGACGAAGTCATGGACCCAGTCTAGACCAGGTGGCATTTTATTATATTTTTTAAGATAGAATCTCACTATATTGCCCTCTGTAGAGTGCTGTGACGTTATAGCTCACAGCAACGTCAAACTCCTGGGCTTAAGTGATTCTCTGGTCTCAGCCTCCCAAGTATCTGGGACTATAGGCATTCACCACAATGCCTGGCTATTTTTAGAGATGGGGTCTTACTCTTGCTCAGGCTGGTCTCAAATTCCTGAGCTCAAGCAATCCACCCTTGGCCTCCTAGAGTGCTAGGATTACAGGCATGAGCCACCCAGGTGGTATTTTAAAGTGAGAAAATTCCCTGGATTTGGTCAATGTGTGAACATTCCCAACTTGATCATGGACCTGTAACTGGTCTGGGTGACTAGGACTTCATTGTTTTCTCGTCATTAAGAGTGTTGGGCATGGAGGGCAGTTTAAGAATTCAGGTTGGTAGCCCTTTGGGGCTGTTTTCTGAAAGCCCACATCCCTAGACTAAGTGGGCTTAATGGTTGTAGAGCCAGAGTGTGTGGGCCCGTGTCTGCCCTAGTGCCTGGGGGAAGAGCATCTTGTTGATTGGGACTGACACCAGCCAGTGTCTCACTGCTGGCCTCACTGGTCCTTTCCCTGCCCACTGCTCCACATTGATGGCTGAAGCTTCCCTCTATGACAAGACATCTCTGGCAGCTTAGTGGGCCTCTAGTATTTGTTCAAATTGGGTTTCTAAGTACCCTGTCAGCTTGTTTAAGACATAGTGACAACTTCCATTCTTGAGCGCACATCATATGCCAGGCTTTGTTGAGCAGAGGCATAAGTGATTTCACTAATGTTCATGTGTGTTTGTTTGTTTGTTTGTTTGTTTTTGAGACAGAGTCGCACTGTGTCACCCTCGGTAGAGTGCTATGGCGTCACAGCTTGCAGCAATCTCAAACTCTTGGGCTTAAGCGGTTCTCTTGCCTCAGCCTCCCAAGTAGCTGGGACCACAGGTGCCCGCCACAACGCCCAGCTATTTTTTGTTGCAGTTGTCAATTGTTTAGCTGGCCCAGACAGGTCCCACCAGCCTCAGTGGCTGGCGCCATAACTACTGTGCTACAGGCGCTGAGCCATGCTTCTGTGTTCTTAAACTAGATAGCGTCCTTAACTTGCAGGTGAGAAACTAAGGCCAGCCATGCAGCTGGGATGAACTGGGATTAAATGCAGGCTATAAGAGTGGGACACATGGGGAGTTGATGCTTTCTTAAAGGCAGAGTGATGAGGAAGGGGAAGGTTGAGGGAGACTGGAGGGGGCTGGTAGATGGGGGGTGATGAGCCTTGGATGGGTCATGGTTTTCTTGAGTATATTCTCCTTCCAACATTGGGGTAAATGGTTTGGAGGTCTTTCTGAGTATGGTGAAATGTCACTTGGTCTCTCTGCAGCCTTCACATGGACATAAGCAGGGCTTAGGGAGGTGCTTTCTCCACTTCCTACCCTCAGTATGTGGGCCAGCCTTGAACAGTATGTTCTATTTGCCAGCCCAGGGTGGTTATTGGCAGTGCTGTAACCTCTGTGAGATCTGTCTTAGGTGGCGCCTGTGGCCCAGTGGGCAGGGTGCTGGCCCCATATACCGAGGGTGGTAGGTTCAAACCCAGCCCTAGCCAAATTGAAACAAAAAAAATAGCTGGGCGTGGTGGCGGGTGCCTGTAGTCCGAGCTACTTGGGAGGCTGAGGCAAGAGAATCGCCTAAGCCCAGGAGTTGGAGGTTGCTGTGTGCTTTGTGACCCAAGGCACTCTACTGAGGGCGATAAAGTGAGACTCTGTCTCTACAAAAAAAAAAAACAAAACAAAACTATCTCACTTAGCTTCCTGGGCTTAAGTTGTTATGAATTATTTTGAGGCAAATTTCTAGATAGTGCTAGAGCTGGGATTCTGGGATTAAGTCAAGTAACTTAGCTGGACGCTGTGGGTGATCTAGGAGGCTGAGGTGGGAGGATTACTTGAGCCCAGGAGTTTGAGGCTGCAGTGAGCTATGATTGTACCACTGCACTCCAGCTTGGGAGAGATTGTCTCAGGA
The DNA here is from genome assembly GCA_963574655.1 of Perodicticus potto. Classification (NCBI taxonomy): domain Eukaryota; kingdom Metazoa; phylum Chordata; class Mammalia; order Primates; family Lorisidae; genus Perodicticus; species Perodicticus potto. Next base: position 15,534 of record CAUYRH010028355.1, read on the forward strand.
AAACAAAAAAAAGGTGACTTAATGTGGCTTTGTTTCCTTTTTCCTGGTATGGGGCTCTCATTGGTCTCCCCTAAACTGTGTCTCTCCACAATATTTCTGTGGGGTTTCCCTTCCCCAGCCTGAAGGCCCACAGAAGTACTGATGCGGTCCCCATTATTCAGGCCAGGCAAGTTACAGAGAGGAAAGAGGCTGCTAAGGAAAGGGCATGCTGCCACCTGCCCTGTTGCTGTGTATGAACCAGGAGGGAACCAGGCCAGCTAGCTTTGTTAGTTGAAACAACCTCAGAGGGACTTGCCTCCTAGGCCAAGGTGTACATCACTATTCCTCGGGCAGAGAGGGGTGTAATTCACTTGCATGGACCTAGCCAGTGTTTTCCTGTGCCTGTAACCTGCCCCTCCTCAGTTAACTCTTCTGTGGTTGTAGAGCAGAAGGGGTCTTAATAAATACCTGACCTTTTAACCTGGCAGGTGGTGGGAGAATTGAAAACATTTGGCACCTTGTTCTCGCTAGGGGCTGCAGTAAAGTTCTCAAAGCCAAATGAATGTCAACAGCATTAAGTGAAAGTTACCATGCATGTGAGAGATAAAGCTGGAGCCAGGGTAGGTCTGGGGAAGCTGGAGAACCAGCTCCCTTTGCTGTAGTCATGGGAGGTGACACTTGAACAAGTGAAATCAAGTAGTATTGTGGAGCTCACATGTTTGGTTTTGCTTTTGGAAACCATGTGGTTTTAAATGACATCTTGCTCAATTTGGGTAAAACATTGGCTGAGTAATTTCCTTGTGCCTCCTGGGAATAGGCAGTAATACATAGAGAAAGTATGTCATCTGTGACAGAGCTACTGGGTGCAAGTAAACGTCATTGTAGGTGAAGTTTATCCCCTTAAGCACCCAAACTTGGGCTTTAATGATGATGTATGGAAAACTTTCCAAAATGTGTCATGCACACCCTTGTCTTCCTAATAGGTGTGAGACCGGGCTTAGCATTTTGATGACTTGGGGTGGTGGTTACCTGTCACAGCTCAGTGGAGTGGTTAAGCCTGTGGGCGCTTTGCCCCTGCACTAAACAGCCCCACAAAATGGCTCTCCTTACTGGCTTTGGTCTGCTGTGCATGCCAGGCTGGTTTGGCAGCTGTTGTCTTGTAGCTTGTGAGATTGGAATCATAGGTTCCAAACAGGGCCTTGCCCCTAATATGCTGGGGCCCATGGTCAGCCCTCATCTTTTTCTGCGTTTCTCTTTCCCTTTCTTGAGATGAGGGAGTTGGACTGGTCAGTTTCTTTCTTTTTCTTTTTGACTTGACAGTTTCTAAAGCTCCTTTTGCTTTAATATTGCTATGGTTTTCAGGATGTTGTAAGGGCCCTGCAGGAAGGTGCTTGGTGGCCCTTTCCTTCACCACCCTCTGCTCCTCTGAGACCCAGGTCCCAATGGGTTTGTATTGGGTCTCACCACTGCCTTGGGGCCTTTAGGAATTATCCTTGACTTAGAAATTGAGACTCAGGACACACAGCTTTGAGTGGGAGCAGGTATTAAAAGCAATGATTCATGATCCTCAGAGGGCTTCTTGCTGGTGCTGCCTGCCAGCCCCAGTCTGAGAGCGTAGGGAGTTGGGACAGAAGCTTTGGAGTTCCTCCTTCACCAGCTCTGCCCCTCGCCCTGCACAGCCCTCTCATTTTGTGGACTTGTGCTAAGCTTAGATTTTCCTGACCTAGCAAAGGGCTTGAGCTCAGCACTCCCTGGACAGGTGGCCTATGAGATCTTCTGAACTGGAGAGTCCTAGATACCTTCACTTGGGACTTCAGAATCGCAGAGACCAACAGAGATGATCTACCGTCCTTTTAAAAAATGTTGAAACAGGCTCAGGAAGGAGAGGGACTTGCTCCAAATGAAACAGTGTTTGGTGGAGCCAAGACCTCAGCCCAGGTGCCTGGAACTCCAAGCCCTTCATGGCATCATCACGGCATCTCTAGGTTCCCTGTTATCCTCTTCCTTGGGCTAGTAGTAGATGAGGAGGGCAGGATGCTGCTTTTTGAGTCATAGCCACGCAGATGAACCTGCTTGGGAAGAATAATCAAATAAACTGGCAGGTGTGGTGGTTCATGCCTGTAATCCTAAGCACTCTGGGAGGCCAAGGCAGGTAGATTGCTTGAGCTCAGGAGTTTGAGACCAGCCTGAGCAAGAGTGAGACCACGTCTCTACTAAAAATAGAAAAATCAGCTGAGTGTCATGGCGCACCTGTAGTCCCATACTCAGGGCGACAAAGTGAGACTCTGTCTCAGGGGAAAAAGAAAAAAGAAAAAAAAAGAAATAAAACAACCTCTTTCTTCACTCAAGCGAACATTAGGGCGTCTGCTATGCTCCAGACCCTGTGCAAGGCTCTGGCTGCTTCAGCCCTGCTGGGTGTGAGCAGACGGGAACTAGGTGACCGGTTTGCGGAACTCCAGTGTTGGGCCTATGTGGGAGGATTTCATACTCTTAATTTTCCATCATCTAAAATGAGCAGGTATGGATGGATGTACCCAGGAACTGGAAGGAGGAGGAGCTGGCAGAATCTTGGCCATCTACGCCAACTATTCTCAATGCAGGGCTCCTTCCCAAACCATAATGGCATGCATTTGTTGCCATTTAAAAATATATAATGACTGGGCGGTGCCTGTGGCTCAAAGGAGTAGGGGCCTGCCCCATATGCAGGAGGTGGCAGGTTCAAACCCAGCCTCGGCCAAAAACTGCAAAAACAAAAAAAATACGTATATATACATATGTGTATATACATATATATACACATATATATGTATATATATATAATGACTTAAAACCAAACAGGTGGGGTGGCACCTGTAGCTCAAGCGGCTAAGGTGCCAGCCACAAACACCTGAGCTGGCGGGTTCGAATCTGACCCGGGCCTGCCAAATAATAGCAAGTACAACCAAAAAATAGCTGGGTGTTATGGCAGCACCTGTAGTCCCAGCTACTTGGAGGCTGAGGCAAGAGAATCGCTTAAGCCCAGGAGTTGGAGGTTATTGTGATCTATGATGCCACGACACTCTACCCAGGGCGATAGCTTGAGGCTGTGTTTCAAAAAAAAAAAAAAAAAAAACAGCGGGGATAGGTTAAACATAGTCACTGTAGGAAGTACAAACCTCATTTAAAAAAAAAAAAAAGGCCTAGCATGGTGGTTCAAGCCTATAATCCTAGTGCTTTGGGAGACCAGGAGTTTAAGACCAACCTGGGCAATATATCAGGACCTGGTCTTAAAAGGACAACAACTAGGTGAAGCCTATAGATCAGTGGGTAGGGCGTTGGTCACTTACACCCAGGCTGGTGGGTTCAAACCCAGCTCAGGCCAGCTAAACAACAATGATAACTACAACAACAAATAGCTAGGCGGGCGCCTGTAGTCCCATCTACTTAGGAAGCTGAGGCAAGAGAATCGCTTAAGCCCAACAGTTTGAGGTTACTGTGAGCTGTGACACCACAGCACTCTACCCAGGATGACATAGTGAGACTCTGTCTCAAAAAAAAAAAAAAAAAATAGCTGGACGTGGTGGTAGGTGGACTATAGTCCCAGCTACTTGGGAGGCTGAGGTGAGAGAATCACTTGAGCCCAGGAGTTCAAGATTGTAGTGAGCTATGATCCTTTACTCTAGCCTAGGCAACAGAGTGAGACCTTGTCTCTAAACCAAACCAAACTAAAAAAGACCTTTTATTTTTTATTTTTTTTGAGACAGAGCCTCAAGCTATCACTCTGGATAGAGCGCTGTGGCATCACAGCTCACAGCAACCTCCAATTCCTGGGCTCAAGTGAGTCTCTTGACTCCGCCTCCCAAGTAGCTGGGACTACAGGCGCCCGCTACAGCGCCCGGCCATTTTTTTTTTTTTTTTTTTTTTGTTGCAGCCGTCATTGTTCGGCGGGTCCGGGCTGGATTCGAACCCGCCAGCTCAGGTGTACGTGGCTGGCGCCTTAGCCCGTTGAGCCACAGGCGCCGAGCCAGACCTTTTGTACTCATTTTAAATTTCAAAAAAAGTTACAAAAATAGTTTCCATATCTCCTTTACTTTCTTATAATATTAACATTTTTCATGTAACGTGGTATAATTGTCAAAACCAGAAAATTACCATTGGCACAGTGCTGTCAACTAGATACTTTCTTTGATTTTTCACTGATTTTCAACTCTTGTCCTTTTTGTCCAGGGTCCCACGTTATGTCTAATTGTCATCTCTCCTTTCTCCAGGTAGTAACAGTTTGTCAGTCTGTCATGGTCTATAATCTTGCCACTTTTGAAGAGGTGCTTTGTTGAATGTCTCTTCTTTTGGGTCTGTCTGATGTTTTCCCATTATTGGATTGAAATAATGTGAGTTTTTTTTTTTTTTTTTTTTTTTTTTGAGACATTCTCCCTCTATGACCCTGGCTAGAATGCAATGCTGGCATCATAACTCCTTGACTCTTCAGACTCCTGAGCTCAAGTGATACTCCTAAGTAACTGGGACTATAGGCACATGCCACCATGCCTATCTACTTTTTCTTTTTTTTTTTTTGCAGTTTTTGGCCGGGGCTGGGTTTGAACCCACCACCTCCAGCGTATGGGGCTGGCGCCCTACTCTTTGGGCCACACGCACCGCCCTCTACTTTTAGCAGAGACAGGGTCTCGCTCTTACTTATAGGCAAGAGCCTCTGTACTTGGAAAGATAATGTATTTTTGACATAAATCCCACAAAATATCCATCTTAAAACATTGTTTCATGATGTTGATTTGTTCTGTTACTAGTGATGTTGGTCTTGATCACTTTGTTAAAGTAGTTTCTGCCAGATTTCTTTGCACAGGTGCTGTGAGAACCCTTGTATTAATAAAGATAGGGAGCAAAAAAAGAACCATTTTGAGCTTTTTTTTTTTTTTTTAATTGAGACAGTCTCACTTTGTCGCCCTACATAGAGTGCTATGGTGTCATAGCTCACAGCAACCTCCAGCTCTTCGGCTTAAGCAGTTCTCTTGCCTCAGCCTCCCTAGTAGCTGGAACTACAGGTGCTTACCACAATGCCCGGCTTTTTTTTTTTTTTTTTTAGCAGGCCTGGGCCAGATTCGAACCTACCATCTCCAGTGCATGTGGCTGGCACCCTAACCACTGAGCTATGGGTGCCCCCATTTTGAGCTTTTCTTTTAGGATTGTCTTCAGAGTCTTTGAATGCCCAGGAAAAAACGCAAGGCCTCCTTCATACAGAGGCAGCAGTGGAAAGTGAAAGCATGAAGAAGCCTCAGGGGCACTGTTCATTCATAACACTATATATTTCTCTCATTCTTGTCGTGTTTCCACTAAATGAGCTCCCCATGGTTAAGCTTTGTTCTCTTTTCTTCCCAAGTGCCTCCGTCCCCAGCGGTCCCTCTAGCAGCCCTGGGAACATCCCTGCCACTGTGCCTGTGCAGATGCCAAAGCCCAGCAGGGTCCAACAAGCGCTCGCAGGTAGGTTACAGAACAGATTGTGTCCTGTGGGACTTGGTGGATGGGAGGTTGTGGGGTGGGGGCCTTAGTACCCTATGCCCTCAGAGAAACACAGAGGTGCTCCCTTGGAAGAGTAGTAATACCTCCTTCCGGTGATGGCCCCTCCCTTTCTTTGGCTCTGGGGAAGTTGGGCCTGATGACTGTGGGTGCCTAGGTATGGTTCTTTTTTTTTTTTTGCAGTTTTTGGCCAGGGCTGGGTTTGAACCCGCCACCTCCGGCATATGGGGCCAGCCCCCTACTCGTTTGAGCCACAGGCGCCGCCCCCAGATATGGTTCTTTCACATCTTTTCTAAATTTTTTTTTTTTGTTTGAGATAGTCTCACTATGTTGCCCTTGGTAGAGTGCCATGGCATCATGGTTCACTGCAAACTCAAACTCCTGGGCTCAAGTGATTCTCTTGCCTCAACCTCCCAAATAGCCGGGACTACAGGCACCCACCACAACACCCAGGTATTTGGTGGTTGTAGTTGTTGTCGTTTGGCAGGCCCAGGCTGGGTTTGAACCCACCACCTCTGGTGTATGGCTGATGCCCTTAGCTGCTGAGCTACAAGCGCCAAGCTTTTTTTTTTCTTTTTTTGAGGCAGAGTCTCAGTCTGTTACCCTGGGTAGAGTCCCATGGAGTCACAGCTCACAGCAACTTCAAACTCTTAGATTTAAGCGATTCTCTTTCCTCAGCCTCCCGAGTAGCTGGGACTACAGATGCTTACCACAACACCTGGCTATTTTTTGTTTTGTTTTTAGCAGGCTAGGGCTGGGTTCGAACCCACTAGCTCTGGTGCATGTGGCCGGCGCCCTACCCTCTGAGCTATGGCTGCCCGCAAAGAGTCACTTTTCTGTCCTGAAATCCTTGAAGCATTTCCATGAAGGGATCTTCTGGGAAATTCATAGCATTGTTTTGGCTGTGGGTGACATCTTATCTTGAATAAGTACTTTTGGGTCCAGCTAGACCTTTTGCTGCCCATACATCTTGGGACTGTATGTTTGTTTTTTGGCTTTTTCTTTTTTTTTTTTTTTTTTGAGGCAGTTTCACTTTGTTGCCCAGGCTAGAGTGCTGTGGCATCATCCTAGCTCACAACTCCTGGGCTCAAGGGCTCTTCCTGCCTTGGCCTCCCAAGTAGCTGGGACTACTACAGGTACTCGCCACAACGCCTGACTGATTTTTTCTATTTTTAGTAGAGATGGGGTCTCAAATCTTGCTCAGGCTGGTCTTGAACTCCCAGGCTCAAGTAGTCCTCCCACCTTGGCCTCCCAAAGTGCTAGGATTAAAGGCATGAGCCACCCTGCCCACTCCTTGGGACTGTTTTAAAAGTCCTTTTATAGGTGTTGGGGAGCCACTGAGGTTATTTTTTAGCTTATGGGACATGTAAGGTGAATAAAGAGGTAGACAGCTGGATACAGTGGCTCACGCCTGTAATCCCAACACTCTGAGAGGCCGAGGCAGGCAGATTACCTGAGCTAGAACAAGACCCTTCCTCTAAAAATAGCTGGGCGTTGTGGCGGATGCCTGTAATCCCAGCTACTTGGGAGGCTGAGGCAAGAGAATCGCTTGAGCCTAGGAGTCTGAGGTTGCTATGAGTTATGACACCATGGCATTCCACCGAGGGGGACAAAATAAGACTGTCTGAAAAGAAAAAAGATGGACAGAATCATGTAGTGAGCCTATGTCAGTCATAGGTTGATGCAGAGGACTTAGATACAGTTGGTGTTTTAGGTGAATCACTGTCATAGTGAGAGTGGCTTAGAGAGGACAGGCCTAGAGCCAGGGAGGCCATGTGGAGGCTGGCCTTATACCGTAGAGGAGCACCTAAGTTCGTGGCAGTGGGATGGAGGGGGAGGCTTGGCTTGAAACGTTCAGAGGGTGAGAGCCTTCTGCCATGGTGGCTATGTTGGCTGTGAGAGAGGACAAGGGGCAGAGTGAGGCCTGCTGGAGCCCAACCTTGATCTTATGCTCTCACATGGAAATCATTGAGTGATAACCCAGGGCTCTGCATGTGTGTTAATTTGTTTCATCCCTAAATAACTGGGTGTGGGGGCTTATATTCTCATTTTATACTGGAGAAAGCTGAGCCAAAAACTCTGGCAGCCACCTCATGGAAGAACTGGGACACAGCCCAGGCATTTTGGCCTCAGATCTGGCACCTCCCCATCACACTTTGTTGCTTCTGAGTCTGGTGGGAGCCCCAGAAGTAAGTGATGGCTGTGATGTGGCAGGACAGCAGGAGTTTTCATGTGCATCTCAGAGGAGCAGTCTGGGAAGAATGGGGTGCCCTTGGCTCCTTAAGGGAGTGGGTGAGCCTGCAGAGCCCATTGGCAGGGTGCTAGGAAGAGGTGCTCTCAAGGAACATGGAAGGGGCAGCCAGAGAGCTGGGGATGAGAAGCCCTGGGAGGGAGGCCCAGTTCAGCAGGCTTTCTCAAACCTGTTCCAACTGCCGGGACTGTGAGAACAGAGTGAGCAAAGATGTGCTGACTGGGAAGTTCCTGCTCAGTTGAGGTCACCTTGTGGCATTGGGTGTCACAGGGAAATCAGACTGTATGTGTGTACATGTGCGGTGGTGTTGGAGTAAGGTTTCTGGTAAACAGGTGGGGCTCTCCACAGCCCAGCTCCTCCTAGCTCTGGGGCTTTCTTGAGCCTTTATGGCAGGCCTGATGTTGGTAACCTCTGAGGCTATAATGTAGATAGATACTGCAGTGACCTCTCTAAGAGAAATGGATCTTTGGGTGCCCTGTGTAGTGAGCAGCACCCACTCCCTTTGCTCTGCTCTGGAGGCTGAGGACCCTCTCCAGGATGCCTCTCACATTGTCCTTCATGTCACCTTTCACCCTGGCTTTAGAGCAATCCTGAAACCAGGTAGCTGTCGTAAACTCCTTTTACTCATGGGAGAAACAACCCCCCAAAGTTCTGGAACTTGGTCACAGCTACGAAATAAGAGAGCCTGGAGTCCATGGCCAGACTCCTATCTCCTCAAAATTCAAGGCTCAGTGGTTGGGACCTATCGATAGAACCATTGTCATTGTCTGTGGTCTGAGGAAATGATAGCCAGGCCAAGCCCTAGGAGGCCAGAAATGGTATCCTGTTGTCCCTTGGCTGTAGCATAATCCAGCAATCTTTATGGGGTGGAGCCTCTGAGACTGGGGATTGGTCACACCCTGCCCTGTGGGTAGCTTACTGGGGTGAATATATGAGTGGTGGGTTAGCAACCTGCCCAAGCCCAGGTTGAGGAGGTCAGAATGGAAGGAGGGGAGGCTTGAATTTCAGCTCTAGTCACTAGATCAAAAATTGGCCTCGGTTTGGTGCCGGTGGCTCAAGCGGCTAAGGCACCAGCCACATACACCTGAGTTGGCGGGTTCAAATCCAGCCCGGGCCGCCAAACAACAAGGATGGCTGCACCCAAAAAAATAGCCAGGCGTTGTGGCGGGTGCCTATAGTCCCAGCTGCTTGGGAGGCAGAGGCAGGAGAATCACTTGAGCCCAGGAGTTGGAGGTTGCTGTGAGCTGTGATGCCACGGGACTCTACCCAGGGTGACAACTTGAGGCTGTGTCTCAAAAAACAAAAAAAAACAAAAATTGGCCTCAGCCTTCCCCCAGGTCCCTAAAGCACCTGGCCTGGCCATGTCCTCCATGCCTTCATGTCAGGAAGAGAGTGCTTGCACATTGGGAAATGAGGGTCTGAATGGGGTTTTCCTGTCAGGGCTCTGACCATGGGAATCCTGGTCTGAGGAGAAAAAAGTCTGAGCTGTTAAGGCGATTTAGGGGTATCAAGAGTTTGGGGCTGTCCCAGAGCCCTTCAGTTGAGGGCTCTTTATGCCCTCACCCATCCTGCCCATCAGATCCTGCTTTGTGGAGTGGCAGGTATGGGTGAGGTTCAATTTGTTCACACGGAGGTGACCCACAGCAGAGGGTCTGCTTTCCCTCCAAACTTCTGGGTTAGGGCTTGTGTGTGTGACTTGAATTCCACAGAATGGGTCCTGTGTGAAAATGGCAGGAGTGGGCTTGTGTTGGCCTCTTGGGTGCTACTGATGGCAGCCGCAGGGATGTCTTTGCTCCTCAGCACACGCTGACCATAGGCCTCTGCAGACTGTTGGAGCCACAGCTGTGGGCAGAGTCCTCACCTCACTGAACTCGCACTGAGGGAGGACTGCAGGAACAGATATGCAGATAGCTCAGGCAGAGAGAGGGCAGAGGGCTGGAGAGTTGGAGGGAAGGAGCCCAGTGAGCATGTTCTTGCAAGTTCAGGGCAGAGCATTTGACTGCAGAGAGAGTATTCAGGGAAGGCTTGCCTGCTGAGGTGACACTAGAGGAGAGATCTGGGGGGTGGCTGGTGAGGGGATGAGTTCTGGTCAGAGGATGTGGACAGTACAAAAGCCCTGGGTTCTCTTAGGGAAAACTGCACCTGTTCCTGTTCTTTCCCATCTTTCTGTCACCTGTGCCTGCTTGTCTTTCTGGCCACCTGGTATTTAGTTCCTAAGGGAACTGCATTTGAGCCCAGGAACAACCTTGGGATGTTGGTGGCATTGTGTTAGCTGATACAGAGCCTGAGCTGGAACCACGGTCTTCTGGTGTTTGCTTTGGTGACTAGCCACCACAACTCACCCTGCCCCTCTTGGCTGTGCTGCCCAGTCTGGTGGCTGGCCTCTGCTTCTGTCCCTTCTGGGCACATTTGCCAGAATGAATGGCTTTGTTCTTCTATTGAAGGCCCAGTGGCTAGCCGGGCTGCCTCCCACCCCCCTGAGTCACCTCTAGGGGTGTCCAGCAAGAGGACATGCCGTGTCCCAGGGAGTGCTGGGTCTTCAGTGAATATGGAGTGAGTGTGTGTGGAGGGTCTGGCCAGAACATATGTGAAGCACCAGACTGAGGAGCCAGGCCTACCCCTGTGGGCACCAGGCAGTAGTGAGCTCTGCAAAAAGGGACCTGTCCATCTGGGGACAGCTGTCTGCTGTGGGCCCACCCTCACCTGAAGGTACCAGAGAAGGAAGCTGTAGCCTGGGACCTTTGCTGCTGCAACAGAACCTCTCGAAGGCTGTGAGGGTGGCTTCTGGTGCCCAAGAGGCAGCAGTCCCACTTGGAGACCTCAGCAGTGTTACTGTAGGCCATGGCACGTAGAGAAGCCAGGAGGGGCGTGAAAAGCGGACAGCACTTCACTGGAGGCAGAGTGACCTGGAGTCATCTAGAGGGCATGCCAGGCCAGGTGTTCCAGGGATCATGGGGAGAGCTGAGGCCTTGAAGCCAGCCTGCACAGGTGACCCTGTCCATGCTTTCACAGCTTGGCTGTGTTCTTCCATGTTGCCTGTTCTCCCTTCCCTACACCTGGCACAGAGGATACCACCCTGAACTGTATAGGCGGCTTTCTGGTGGTCTGACCTCTGCTCTCCTGAATCAAATGGCGTCTCCCACCTGCATGCTCAGGGCCCAGATAGTCCATTGCTTATACAGATACCTGTGGAAACTGGGACCGGGACACCAATGAGCCAGGCCATTTTACCAGCTCTCTAGGTCCTGGCCTGGAGCTCAGACTCACCACCCTGAGTCGGCTGTGGCAGCCTCCAGAGTCCAGATTCCCCAGGAAGCTTTGTGGGTCCTAGTGGCTATTCACAATGCCACTTCCTTGGCTTCAGTAGGATTTGTTGATGTCGCGTGCCAAATGACTCCTTCTAATGTTTCTCCCCCTCTGCATGTCTGATCTCGCACCCCGTGTAGGCATGACGAGTATTCTGATGTCAGCCATTGGACTCCCTGTGTGTCTTAGCCGCGAACCCCAGCCCGCCAGCCCTCCCGCCTCCTGTCTGGCCTCTAAAAGTCACAACTCAGTTAAAAGATTGAGGAAAATGTCCGTGAAAGGTAGTTCCTGTTCACAAATGCTCTCTGGCCTCTGCTAAGCCTCCTCCAAGTCTCGCTGCCTCTGACTCTGACGTGGATTGCTCTTCCTCCTCTCAATCCTGTCCCCTGGGGGGATGGGCTCTGTGGCCCTTACTCACCAGCAGAGCTGAAGCCTGGGCTCTGACTTTCCTGTCAAGACCCAGAGTTCAGCTCATCTTTCTCCCTGGCACAGCTGGGATGAGAGGGGCTTGTTCTTCAGGCCTTGTGACTTTGTAAACACCAAGGTGTAGGCAAGGGGCGATGCCTGGTTCAGAATGGGGAACAACTGTCCTTTCCACTAGAGCCAACATGTCTCAGGAAAGGTCCCCACTCTCCAGGACAGCAGACCAGTTCTATTGCCCTGGCACCCAGCTCTGTCTGGCTATCTGTGTGGACTACTTAAGAGGAGTCCTCTGATGTCCACTGTCTTGACCTGCCCATCACATGGCCAGGGAAGAAGGGATTTCAGAATCACTAACAGTGCTGAGAGTTTCAATTAGACCTGTGTGGAGGGGCCTGTTGTGCTAAGTCCTGGACTTTTCACAAGCTGGTGATGGCTCTGCCTCTATCACTCGGCCATAGAAACACGGACTGCTTCGAGTCTAGTGTTGTGGTGTGCAGGGAGGGGCCATGGCTCCACTAGCTTCCCCCAGCTTTGTGATCTTACACAGGTCCTCCTAGTCAGCACCTCCTACTTAGCAGATTGCTTGGTGAGAAATAGGAAATAGACATGTGAAGCACCTGGCATGTGGTGGCAGTGGCTGTTACAATCATGCCATCATCTGGTCTAGCCCCCAGAGGAGCTGGGCTCAGGGAAGGGTGGGCCTTGGAGCCCCTGACCCCAGCCCAGGGCTTACTTAGCCTGCGTGGAGGTGGAGATGGATCTGTGGCCTGGCCACGATGGCAGCTGCCTCTGGCACTCGGGTTTGCCTGGGAAAGACGTGGGTTCTTGGCCTACCTGGGCTCAGCTGTCCCTTTGTGTGAGTACCTATTGAGGGCCACCTGGCCAGCCCCCTTTGAGAAATGTGGCTAATGGGAAGCTCAGTTCTGTAAGGCTGGGTGAGCAGGGGAAACAGATGCTGAGCTGGGCTGGGTAGAGGGGGGATCCCAGGCTCATCTGGAGACGGGCCTAGAGCTAGCGAGCTTTTCACAAAGAAAAGGCTCCCCTAGTCTGAATAGGGTGTCTTAACCAGCAGTAACGGCCACTCCAAGTTGAGGGTCAGTGTTCTGATGTGGTTTTCTCACCACAGTGCCCAGGACATGGGTCCTGGCAGTCTGTGTGTGGGTGTGGAGGTATTGGGGAAGCGTGGTCTGTCTTTGTCAGCAGCTGCCTTTCAGGTAACAGCTCCTGATGCCATTACAGGAGTTACAGCTTTGCTAGGTATTAACTTTCACTTTTGAGATGATAGAACCAAGGCTCAGAAGTAGTGTGATTTGGTCACAGCAAAAGCCAGAATTAAACGTGATGTTCTTCTCCCCTAAGCTGCCTCCAAGATTGTTGTCACTTGGCATTCTCAAGTCTTTGCGGTCCCAGGCTGACTGTGAGCTTAGATTCCCACCAGAGCCCCTCTGGTCTCAGGGGCAGGAACCAGCAACCCATGGTGACCTGAGCTGGAGCTCCTGCCATAGTTGCTTTCTTGGGGCTGCCTTGGTCTCCCTCGTCTCCCCTTTTGCTCCCCCTCAGGTTTGGCTGCAATTTTCCCATTCTCCTGTTGCCTAGAGAAACCCCCAAGCTGTGTCGATTCTCTTTCACTGGTTGGGGATATCTCCCATCCTTAGGTGGGACCTGTTTGGTGCAGGGGTTGGTGTATATGGAGACACAGCCCTCCCAGCTGCATGGGCATATGCACAGAAAAGAGCAGGGCAGCAGGGTGTGCTCCTGCTACATCTCGGCCCCTCCCCAGAGTCACTCGGCTTAGGAACTGTAGGCATATGACTGAGACCCCAGTCAGACAGAGTCAGCGTGGCCAGCGTCTGCAGGCAGCATGCGAGTAGATGTGCTGATGGAGTAGGTTCCTGGGACACACTGAACTCAAAGCTTCCTTCTTTCACTGAGAATAATAAATCTTGAATGAAATAATGCAGCCAGAACATCCTTTGGAGTAGTGTTTTTTGTTTTGTTTTGAGACAGTTTTACTTTGTCACCCTCAGTAGAGTGCTGTGGCATCACAGCTCACAGCAACCTCAAACTCTTGGGCTCAAGTGATTTTCTTGCCTCAGCCTCCCAAGTAGCTGGGACTACAGGTGCCCATTACAACACCCAGTTATTTTTAGAGACAGACTCTTGCTTTAGCTCAGGCTGGTCTCAAACTCATGAGCTCAGGCGATCTGCCTACCTCGGCCTCCCAGAGTGCTGGGATTACAGGTGCGAGCCACGGAGCTCGGCCTGAGTAGTTGGTTCTTGAAGCTGCTCTTTGACTCTCACAGGCATCCTTGGAAGAGCCTGGGTTTGGCTTCCTGACTAAATGTGTGTTGGGATGCCGCTCCTGAGAGATGTGTGACTCTCTTTTCCTGCCTCTTCTGCCTTCTCCACACCCCCATCCCCAGGCTGGGCCCTGGCACCCACTTGGTTAGGCCTGGATGGGGCTTTGCCCAGCAGAGCTCTGGAGTGCTCTGTGCCTGGTGCTGAGGCTCTCCTGTCTTGCACACTAACCTTCCCTATCTTGGCCCTTCTAATGTTTCCTCCTGGCAGCTTGGACTCTCCCTTGTCTTCCTCTCTGGAATCCTCTGCAGTTTGTACTCCATGGGAGACTGCTTATATTCTCTCTCTTGTAGGAGGGACTGCAAAGCCAGAGCCAGAACAGGTGATAAAAAACTACACTGAAGAGCTAAAAACACCCCCAGATGAGGTAAGTGTCCTGGGAGCCAGGCTGCTTTGGGTTTTGTTTGGAAAAAGGGCTAACTCCAGATGGAAAGGACATTGGCCTCTTCTCTGCTGTAATGGTATTCCAGGTACCCCTGGGTACATGTTCTAGGCACTGTGGCTGAATCTCCAGCCTCCCACCGGTAGTGGCCGTGGCTCCTAGCCCACATTCTTCAGATCCAACCTTTGTCACTAAGGAGCTGTGGTCCTGAGCTAAGCTCTCCCCTCCCAGCCCAGGCCGATGCTGGTGGAGAAGAGAGGTGGTCTTGTCCAGATGGCAGCCCTGCTGTTCTGGCTATTGGGAGAGCTGGTTGCAGTTCCTGTGATTAACAGGCATGTCCAAACTCTTGTCACAGTTTTGGTAGAACCCAAACCCCTTTTCTGAGGCACATTTTGGGGATGGCAGCACCACTTTTCCCATGTGAACAGAGTGTCCTAAAGTTTTGGAGGGCTAGGTTAAAGGTCAGCGTGCCAGTGCAGAACTGAGGACTCTGTTCACTTGCCTTGAAAGTTGAGTACATGTGGAGAATCTGGTTAATACAGCTTGGAACAGAGCCAGACTCCTGGTGTGTCTTGTCTTTCCCAGCACTCAGATCTGTCTCTTTGTCCTTGTGCCTGTCTGGCTTAGGTTTCTCCTAGGCTGCCACCTACACAGCCAATGTGTACCCTGGCTTGTGGGTGCCTTCTCTCTACAGTGCTCTTTAGCAGGGTCCCCCCAACTTCCAAGATAAGGCTGCAGTTCTTTGAAAGTGGCAGTCAGAACATTCCAGGACTCCATTCTCTTCCAGCCCTTGTCTCATCTCCTATGCCCATTCAGACCTTGCCCCTTTAGGTGTCCATATGCTGATTTTATGTTTCAAAACATTCTCTCCCTCTTCACTTTCTCCCTGATAGTTCTCTTCCTCACCAGGGAATGCTCACTGTCTGCTTGTTCACCTGACAATTCCTGTGTCCCTTGTAAGACCTGCTCAGGGACTACTTCCCTGAGGAACTTGCCCTCTTCTCTGTTCTCCCTGTTTGGCTGTTCATGCTGCTGTCTAAGTAGCGCTTCTGGTAAGCCTTGTGAGGGCATGGGTCCCAGTGACTCATCTGTGTTCCCAGCCTCTGAAGCAAATGACTACTGGAATGACTTTGACTGTAACTCTAGCATTTCAGCAGATGAAGGCCTTTTTCTATCAGACTGGCCAGTTTCAACCCCTCCGACATTGGCAAGCATGCCCTGTGTTTGGTCTGTCTCCAGGACTGCATCATCTGTATGGAGAAGCTGTCTGTGGTATCTGGGTACAGCGATGTGACTGACAGCAAGGCCATTGGGCCCATGGCTGTGGGCCGCCTCACCAAGTGCAATCACACCTTTCACCTGCTGTGCCTGCTGGCCATGTATTGCAACGGGAACAAGGTGCCTGTGCTACCCTGGGGAGGGGGACATGGTGAGGGTTACATGGTGAGGGTCCTGAGGGGTAGCTGTTGAACTCTAGGGACAGCTGCAGGATCACTCCTCTGGCAAAAGACAATCATGGGCTTGTAGAGCCAGCTTGGGGACCTTTCTGATGGCCCAGCTGACTGTCCTATGCCTGCCTCTTGATTTAGGAAGGGGACCAAGGGACTGACTGGTTCCCCCAACCCCTCCAGCCAGGCCCTGGGTCCTCCAGGTTTAGGGGGCTCCTGGGCTTCTGAGTAGCAGGGTACTGTTTTGCCCTTGGCCACTTCCAAGCGTTCACTCCATCCTTATAGCATCCCTGTGCAGTTGTCATGGTACTGACAAGAGGCTCAAGAAGGGGCATATGTCCACCACACCCCACAGGGAAAGTCTTGCTTAAGCTCTCAGCAGCTGGCTGCTCTTCCTCCAGTGAAGTTTAGTCAGAAGGGACAGAATTTGGGAAGATGAGAGAACCAAGCAATGTGACAGCCATGCTGGCCTGGCTTGGCTTTTTTTTCTTTTTGAGACAGAATTTCAATATGTCTTCCTCTGTAGAGTGCAATAGCATCACTGCTCACAACAACCTCAAATTCTTGGGCTTAAGCGATTCTCTTGCCTCAGCCTCCCAAGTAGCTGAGACTACAGGCACCCGCCACAATGCCCAGCTAGGCTTGGCCTCTCTTTCCAGTTCCCCTGTGCTGTCCTGTACCAGCATCAGCAACTCAAGCTCAGTTCCTGTCTGATGTTAATGATTCAACTGTGGAGACTTGGGCTCATAAACCTAATTTTCCTGCTTGATTCTGGTCTCCTGATGTTTCACCCCTCTTATGATAATCACATAATAATTTTTATTTATTTATTTATTTTTGAGACAGAATCTCACTCTGTTGCCCTGGATGGAGTGCTCACAGCAGCCTCAAACTCCTGTTCTTAAGCCATCTTCTTGCCACAGCCTCCTGAGTTCTTAGGACTACAGATAAACTCGCTGTGATGCCCAGCTAGTTTTTCTGTTTTTAGTAGAGACAGGGTCTTGATCTTGCTCAGGCTAGTCTCCAACTCCTTGAGCTCAAGCAGTCTACCTGCCTAAGCTTCTTCAAGAGCTAGGATTACAGGTATGAGCCACTGGGCCTGGCCTATTTTCTGATGCAAAACTTAACTTTCTTTCTAAGGAAGATGTCAGAATCTAGTTTCTGAGAGGGATTCCTGGGAGCCAGGCAATCTGCCAGTGACTCTTTGTGACCGGAGCTGGCCCGGTCCTAGGGGCTTCTTCCCATCTAGACAGGGAGGTGACTCTAGGTGCTTTCAGGCCCATGGCTCAGTCTATTGTATCTGCCTTATCCCAGGATGGAAGCTTACAGTGTCCCTCTTGCAAAACCATCTACGGAGAGAAAACTGGGACCCAGCCTCAGGGGAAGATGGAGGTTTTAGGGTTACAGATGTCGCTCCCAGGCCATGAGGACTGCGGGACAATACTCATCATTTACAACATTCCTCATGGCATCCAGGTAAGGGGAATCCAGTACAAGAGGAGCCTCTTGGGACTTTTCTGGAATCCATCATTCCTCAGCTCTCCTTTTCCTCACCTGCTCCTCTTCCAGTGGTATGCATCTTGGATTGGGGATAAGGATGCCCATGTTGCCATAGGCTCCCAGTTCCCCTTCCAACTGGAGTAGGGATGGCCAGGAACCTTGGGGCAATAGTGCTGGGGGTTGGGGCAAGCTCTTAGGCTGAAGAATCGAAGAGGCGGCCCTCAACTCTTTTCTGAGCCAGGGAGCCTTCCCAGAGGAGGAGACATGTTAGCTGGACTTGTACTGGGCAGTGTGTGTAGCAAGGAACCTTCTGGGTGGCAGAATGTGGCCTGGGAAGGGGCTGAGGAGCCCAGAAGGAAGGACTTTGTTTTTGAGACCCTAGCTAAGGGGCCAGATATAGGCTCAGGTTGTCGTGGCAGGACCTGGTCTAGATGTCAGGAACCAAGCACAGGCCCCAGGATCTTGGTAGAGACTGAGACAGGAGTCCTGACATTCTGGGTCCCCTGCCTGGGGCCAGGTAGAAGGATATGGCGGCAGTGTGCACCAGGCACCAGGTGGGGTCTGTCTGGGGGGGATGGAGTACCAGTCTGTCTTTTTCTTTTTTTTTTTTTGTAGAGACAGAGTCTCACTTTATCGCCCTAGGTAGAGTGCCGTGGCGTCACACAGCTCACAGCAAACTCCAACTCCTGGGCTTAGGCAATTCTCTTGCCTCGGCCTCCCAAGTAGCTGGGACTATAGGTGCCCGCCACAATGCCTGGCTGTTTTTCTGGGGTTTTTTGCAGTTTGTTCAAGGCTGGGTTTGAACCCACCACCTTCAGTATATGGGGCCGGCGTCCTACTCGATGAGCCACAGGCACCGCCCCAGTCTGTCTTGTTGAATGGTGTGACTTTTGCTGGTTTCCCTCCTCCATGGCTCAGGAAAATTTATTTTATTTATTTATTGTTTTGAGACAGAGTCTCACTTTGTCACCCTTGATAGAGTGCCATGGCTTCATAACTAACAGCAACCTCAAACTCCTGGGCTCAAGCAGTCCACCTGTCTCAGCCTCCCAGAGTGCTGAGATTACAAGTGTGAGCCACTATGCGCAGCCAACTCAAGGAAATTTAGAAATACTCTAAACAGTCTAGAGCCTCAGAGCAGAAGAGAATTTCAAGTTTACATGGACTTGTCTCTGTGGCGGAGGGCAGGGAGCCAGGGCTATGGGCTGTCTCAGCACTTCCCCTGTCCAGTGAGCCACTGCTGTCCCAGGGCCCCTCCAGCCTGTTCTCGAGACAGCTGTGCAGCCCACAATGTGAGGAGGGTGTGGTGTGATGTGTGTGGGGTCACAAAGGAGAGTCCTTTCTTTCAAATCAGAGAGCCCTGTGCCTGGAGAGTTGCCACAGAGGTAGGAGATTCTGTCCCTGCCTCTGAAGAGTTCCTGGTGTCATCAGGGGAAAAGAAAGATAGCAGGAGATGTCTCTCACCAGACAGGGTGGCACAGGTTTAAGGGGGGGCATTTGTGGGTGGAAGGCCACAAGCAATTTGGGTCTCTGAGGGGCATTTGGTCACTTAAGTACAAAAATGGTCTACAGCCAGGAAGGCTGAGGGGTGAGACTAGATGTCTGTGTCCTATAAGCCTCTGCAGCTAGCTGGGTGGGCCCTCGGAGCACTTCCTTCCTCATGTCTGTGTTCCCCTTGCAGGGCCCTGAGCACCCCAACCCTGGAAAGCCATTCACCGCCAGAGGGTTTCCCCGCCAGTGCTACCTTCCGGATAACACCCAGGGCCGCAAGGTAAAGTCCCCTGTGCCCATTCGGGCAGGAAAGGCCCTGACCAGGTGATTGAAGGCAGGCCTTGACACTTGGCCCTGCCTGTGCAGTGAGAGGACGAGATCCAAGGGCTGGGTGTTTGCTGCCCCTTCCTGAGGACCTGTCATGGGTGCAGGGAGAGAGGGTCCAGACCTCACAGGACTCCTAGCAGCCTGCCAGGGCAAGTCACAAGCTTGTCAAAGTCAGAAATTCGATGTGAGAGGACTAGGTGACCCAGGACAGCCTGAGAAGTCATGTCCAAACTGAGACCTGGAAGGAGACTGCAGCTACTAAAAGGTCAGGGACAAGCTACACAGTGAGGGTTTGTGGAAGCATGGCCACCCTCAGGCCCACCTTAGGAGTGGGGTGATCCTGAGCACCCACAAAGCCTTGGAGGGGTAGAGCTGCTGGCATGAGATTTAGAAAAGCTCCTCTGGCTGTCGTGGAGAGGAAAGGCCCTAGGTCGCTGAGCATGGAGGCAGGGAGATGACAGGGAGGCCTGGACTCCAGTGTGGAGGCGTGTTGGCCTGGCAGCTGGGCACATGGCAGTGTTGGCACTGATGCAGGCTCAGGCTCATGTGGGATCTTGTTGGGCTGCTTGGTAGGCAGTGCTGGGGGGCCCTAGGGGTGGCCGACCAGGGCTGGGGATGAGACCACCTGAGAGGGAGTCGGGTGAGAGGAGCATGGGGCCCATGCTTGCTCCCTGGGCCTTCCCACCCTCCTCCCTCCCCTCTTCTCCTCCCCCACTCCTTCCTCCTCTCTCTTTCTCTTCCTGTTGTCTCTTCCTTCTCCCCGTCTTTCTCCCTCTCCTCCTCCTCCACCTCCCTTTTCCTTGAGCAGGTCCTGGAGCTCCTGAAGGTGGCCTGGAAGAGGCGTCTCATCTTCACAGTTGGGACGTCCAACACCACGGGAGAGACTGACACCGTAGTATGGAATGAGATTCACCACAAGACAGAGATGGACCGCAATGTGACAGGTCATGGCTACCCTGATCCCAACTACCTGCAGAACGTGTTGGCTGAGCTGGCTGCCCAGGGAGTGACTGAGGATTGTTTGGAGCAGCAGTGACCTGCCAGCCTTCCACACCTGACTCTGGTGGCCGCCCCACCACTATTGACTGGGCTTCCCTGAATGAGCAGTCAAGAAAGTGCCCATCCTGAAAGGCTGGAATGTGTGTTGGGGGTGCATGCCACCTGAAGCCAGGGCCGCTCCCTCTGGGCATGGATCTGCATGGGAATTGGGCAACCCTGGGGAGGTGTACTTGTGGGGCTTAAGATGCAGCTACCTCAGTACACGGGGCCCTTCTGTCCTCCAGGGGGCTGCTGTGGACTCATAGTGCCCAGGGCCTGGTGTGGGGTGCGTAGAGACTTGCCCCAGCCTGGGCAGGCATGGGTTTTAGGTCAGCTTCTCATACCTCAGATTTTGTTTGCAATAAATAAATGTTCTATAGCCAAAGCCAGTAGCCTTGTATGTTCATTAGTGGGAAGAGAGAGAGAATGTGTGTGTGTGTGTGTGTGTGTGTGTGTGTGTGAGAGAGAGGGAGAGCTGATCCTCTGTGCAGACGCCAGCACACACTTTATGCTGCATCAGAGCAAGAAGCCACTGTTCCACCCCCATGGGATGAATGAAGGAACAGGCCTCAGTAAGGGCTGAAGAGTCCATATGCTGGCCCTTGCTGCTTCCACACCCCACACAGACCTAATGGCATGTAGCCCCTTGAATAGGAATCCCCAGGGTTCTACTTTACAAAACACCTGTCACACAAACAGGTGCTGCTGTCTCTGACAGATGAGGAAACAGGCTCAAAGGCACAATGATTGGCCCAAGGTCCCAGGCTGGTTAAGTGGTAGAGCCAGGACTGGAATCTGGGGTAGAGTTGGTTAGCAACTATGGGGTGCCATCCTCAAAGCTCTAATTCTTGACCTTCTTAGGATGAGTGGATACTCCCAGTCAAGACCTTTCTGCCTGCTGGGTAGTAGTTCTTAGCTGGGGGAGGAAGAAGCAGAGCAGAGTGTGACTGTTGTGGGACAGAGGAACTTTTGCCTTTTTGAGTCTTATTTCTCTATTAAAAAATAAATATACTGGCTCGGTGCCTGTGGCTAAATGGGCTAAGGCGCCAGCCACGTACACCTGAGCTGGCGGGTTCGAATCCAGCCCAGGCCCACCAAACAACAATGACAGCTGCAACCAAAAAATGGCCGGGCGTTGTGGCGGGCGCCTGTAGTCCCAGCTTCTTGGGAGGT
>CAUYRH010028358.1:0-43749 GCA_963574655.1 Perodicticus potto
GGCTGCAACCAAAAAATGGTCGGGCGTTGTGGCGGGCGCCTGTAGTCCCAGCTACTTGGGAGGCAGAGGCAAGAGACTCGCTTGAGCCCAGGAATTGGAGGTTGCTGTGAGCTGTGATGTCACAGCACTCTGTCCAGGGTGACAGCTTGAGTCTCAAAAAAAAAAAAAAAATCTGTTTATGCACAGAATCACTTTCAGATTCCAAGCTCTCATGATGGGCATTAGCACATATGTAAAATATGCTTTTAATTAAAAGTTATCTCAGTAACAGTTCAATACGCAGAAATCTATCCACATCAAGACAGACCACTACTGTACCTGAATATTAATTTTTTTGTTGTTGAAACTATATAAAGTTCAATGTACGTAATATAACAAGTGATCAAAGGATCACTTGTTTTAATTATGATAAACATGACATGGAATATAACTCATTTTATTCTTAACATTTTACTAATCTAAATTCAAATTATGGTTGAATTAGCCACAAGTCAGATTCCCAAATCTACATTCTTCATATCAGCTTATCTAATTTAAACTCTTGCTGCAGTCATTTCAGGTTTGAAAAACTCACACACTATTTGGCTAGACTTTGACTAGTGATCTTTTTTTTTTTTTGAGACAGAGTCTCACTTTGTCACCCTTGGTAGAGAGCCGTGGTGTCACAGCTCACAGCAACCTCAAAGTCTCGGGCTTAATTGATTCTTTTGCCTCCGCTTCCGAAGGAGCTGGGACTACAGGTGCCCGCCACAATGCTTGCCTATTTGTTGTTGTTGTTGTTTAGCAGGCCTGAGCGGGATTTGAACGCGCCAGCTCCAGTGTATGTGGTCAGTGCCCTACCTGCTGAGCTACTAGCGCCAAGCCTATATATTTTCATTTTCTCAATGTTTAAATGGAAGTGTGGAGAACAAAAGACCATATTATAAGAACTAAGAATTTCCCTTTGGCTAAAATGGATAAGTAGAAAAATATATATGAAAATACACTCTGCTGTCTGTGGCCAATGATCTTACTGTATCTAGAATTTGTTAAATTTGTGGATAGCATATTGAGTAAAATACTATTAAAAGGGTGATTGATTAGACTTAATGAGTTAAAGGTCTGTCTTTTTATGCTATTTTCTGCCCCTTATTCTCATAGGTTTTTTTTTTTTTTGAGACAAGAGCCTCAAGCTGTCACCCTGGATGCATCACAGCTCACAGCAACCTCCAATCCCTGGGCTCGAGCGAGTCTCCTGCTTCTGCCTCCCAAGCAGCTGGGACTACAGGCGCCCACCACAACGCCTGGCCATTTTTTGGTTGCAGCCATCATCGTTGTTTGGCGGGCCTGGGCTGGATTTGAACCCGCCAGCTCAGGTGTACGTGGCTGGCGCCTTAGCCCGTTGAGCCACAGGTGCCGAGCCTCTCACAGGTTTTTTGATTTGTTGACTGATAAAAGAGATCTTTCTTTCTGCTACTTTTACCCAATGAAACACTGAAAACCCTGGGTTAGAACACCTTTAAAATCACCTTCTGTTCAAAAGGTAAAAGATCCTTGTTTACTTTGTACATAAGACAGATTATCTCACAAATCTCTCCAAGCAGTTTTCACCTGCTGCCTCCTGGTTTTCCGTAAATCTCCACTTTTTCTAGTCTTTCTGAGGCCTCTCCTGTTAGCCAGTCTCCACAATAGCCCCAAATATAAATTCTCCCTATTTATGTCTAGATGAATGATTTGTACAGGGGCATCTTAGAAATGTGAGATGCATCGAAGTGTATCTGTTGCGATTCTAGATGTAATTCACTAGCTTTTGCCTATTTTATATAAATTTATTTTAACCAGTAATTGTTAAAAATGTAAAGAAAAATTACTCATTTCATTCTAAAAAAATGCACTACAGTGAGTAAACATTGTATCTTGATGAGTTAATTGGATATGAACCATCAGACTGTTAACAAATGGCTGCCAAAATTAAGGTACATGATTTTTTCCTTTCCTTCATTTCTTCAGGAACTTTATAACCAGAGCTATACTCTCACTTAAAAAGAACGACCTTTCTTTTTTTTTGGCCAGGGCTGGGTTTGAATCCACCACCACTGGTGTATGGGGCTGGTGCCTTACTCTTTTGAGCCACAGGCACTGCCCAGAATGAACTTTCTTAACAGAAAGATTCTACTAGTTAAGCGTAGTCTAGGTTTATTTCCAACTGTAGAACACATGAATACTGTAGACTCAGTTTCTGATTGCTAAGTAGATTGAAAATTACATGCTTTTGGCCTGTGTCCCAGAAAAATGAGTGCAGATAACCTATTTTGGTATTTCAAACATTGGAGAAAAATGCAGAAGAGGGATTGAGGCCTTCAGGAAGCAGGAGAAAGGAGTGGGTAAATACTGAACAACAAAAATGATTGTGACACTGCCTCCTTTTGTGATCTGAAGTATAGAATTGTTCCTCGTTACTCCTGGTTAAAGAAAGGAAAATAGTTTGAATTCTCTAATAACAATGTTTAAACACTGTATAAATAAATATACCTTTTTAGCATTTGCTTGATCAAAGTCCCAATGAAATTCCGCACCTATAAGTTAAGAGAATAGCAACACATAAATCAGATACCTATCAGTTCACAAACACTTGGTATTATTTACTAGTATGTTGAACAAAGTTTTTAGTAAATTTCAGTTTCTGCTAGATGTTCACTTTTGTATAAAAATAATGAATAATACCTCATTAAAGCAAATTAATAATTTTATGCTCTTTTACACACAAAGTTATTTTCTTATTTATCATCTTCCTTACTCAATAATTTTTATCCTGAAGTTAAGATTTGAAAAATCAACAAATATTAATGTCAACAGCAAGCTAATCTCAACCGAGATGAAAAATATATAGTCGGTTTGGCGCTCGTAGCACAGTGGTTACAGTGCAGGCCACATGTACCAAGGTTGGCAGGTTCAAACCCAGCCCGGGCCAGCTGAACAATGATAACTACAACAAAAAAATAGCTGGTGCTGTGGTGGGCACCTGTAGTCCCAGCTACTTGGGAGGCTGAGGCAAGAGAATTGCTTAAGGCCAAGAGTTTGAGGTTGCTGTGAGCTGAGACGCCATGGAACTCTAACGAGGGTGACATATTAAGACCATGTCTCAAAAACAAACAAACAAAAAATGAAAACTATATACTCCATGATATATAAAAATATATACTCCATATACTGGACATTTGAAGAGTATCTGGAAACCAATGTTTCTTTCTTTCTTTTTTTTTTTTTTAAGAGACAGAGTCTCACTTTGTCAACCTCCATAGAGTGCTGTGGCAGCACAGCTCACAGCAACCTCTAGCTCTTGGGCTTAGGTGATTTTCTTGCCTCAGCCTTCCGGGCAGCTGGGACCACAGGCGCCTACCACAACACCTGGTTATTTTTTGTTGCAGTTTGGCTGGGGCCAGGTAGGTTTGAACCTGCCACCCTCAGTATATGGGGCTGGTGCCCTACCCACTGAGCCACAGGCGCTTCCCTGGAAACCAATGTTTCATCTGGGTTTTGGGACATTAAATAATTCTAAGAGTTGTCCTATCAATATTATCAGAAATAAACAGTTTAGTCACTATGTATTACATACCTATGAAACCAATTTGAGAACAATCTCAAGAATTCTAGATAATTCAGGAAAAAATCCATTTCTTAAAATTCTTATTTAGATTTTCTAGAGAATCTCAAGTTGTCAAATAATTTTTATCTTTTAATATATAAATTACATGTTTCTGCTTTGTTCAAACATATAGACTTAATTCCTATAGAAATCAACTAATTCAGAACAATTCCTCCCTTTTTTGGTGGAAGGGGAAGAGAGGAATGCTTAAGAGAAAATACTCGAACCTTGAGCTGTGCACAGAATAGCAATAGCATTTAAACACAAGTGGCTCTAGTTTCTGGCCCAGATATCTTTAAATAGAACTCATAAATTCTTAGCAAATTTAGGCAAATTCAAAAGTTGACCCCCAAACCGAATATCCTACTGATTTTACATGTATACACAAACACATCTCTATACCCACCCAGACTGTGCGATGATTATGAGGTAAATACTATCTGTGTTTCCTTACTTTCAGAAGTCAGTCTGTGTGTACCCTTGGTACAGAATATCACAACTAGGTCAAATTAAGAGACTGTCAGCCCTAGTGAAGTAAGTGTTCCTTTCCAATGGATAAATAAGATCAATGCTAAGCCAATGTACGGACTTAGGTCAATTCAAGATACACTTATCGAGAATCTAGTTTGTGTCTAGCACTGGGCTCACAAACAATTGGATTCGGATCCAATTTTAAACTCTGTGAGGTTGGCTAAGATTAGAATCAAACAAGAACTCCAAGATTGATACTAAAATAGATTCAAATTCTCAGCATTTCTCTAGTAGGAAACACAGGTGCAAATTTTAAATAGGGCCTCTCATGACTGATCTGGTCTAGAATTATACCTTACTGAGTAGAAAGGGCAGGGCAATTCACCTGGGCATTTTCTTTTTTTGCAGGAGTTTTAGGTAAACCTTACCAACCTAACAGATAAGGGCAAGGAACAGAGGAGGTCAGTGTACAAAGTCTGAAAAGAGATGTATATCTGAATTGATCTAGCATAACCGTCGTAGTGTAACAAGGTTGTTTTTCCTTTAGAATGTAGAAATGCTATACAAAGAGGTTACTGTCACCCTTAAAGATGATACGGATTAATGAGGGTCTTCTAAAGACTAATACCAGAGAACAAAAAAAACTAAGAACATCCTGGTTCAGCACCTGTAGCTCACTGTTAGGGCGCCAGCCACATACACCAGGGCTGGCGGGTTCAAACCTAGCCTGGGCCAGCTAAACACCAATGACAACTGCAACCAAAAAATAGCTGGGTGTTGTGGCGGGCGCCTGTAGTCCCATCTATCTGGAAAGCTGAGGCAAGAGAATCGCTTAAGCCCAAGAGTTTGAGGTTGCTGTGAGCTGTGACGCCATGGCACTCTACCCAGGGCAACATCATAAGACTCTATCTCAAAAACAAAACAAACAAAAAAATCAAAAAAACCCTAAGAATATCCTGAGCATCATGGCCCCTATTCGTAGTGGTGAATTGCTGTGTGCTACATTTACATTACTCCATTTGCTCAAATTTAACCTTGAATGCAGAACAATAGAGACAAGAAGGGCTAGCCAAGAACAGGTTTATCTTTAAAGACATTATATTTAACAAGGTATTATGCAAACCGGTTTTTATATACTTCAGATATACTTTCACCCCATTTGTCTGGAAAATCTAATTTAGTTATTTGATCACCACTTTAAAAAAATTACATATTTGCATCATTAAATTTTCAACATGTCCAGTTTCCTAACAGAACCACCAAGACTCTATTTACCCACCGTAAGATATCAGAAACTACCTAAAACCTCAAGTTTCTTTGGCTAGATTTATAGCAACTAGAGATTATTCCATGTTTACTAGAACTTCAGATGGGCAATACACTACAGAGGGTGCCAAAAAAATACATATGCACATTTTAAGAAAGGAAAAAACTGTATTAAAATTGTAATACTCAATAAATACTAGTAACAAAAGATGGATACAAGTTAACGTTTGACTTCTGCGATTATAAGAGGTGCTCAGTGCTCAAAACACACACATAATACAACATACAATACATGGATAATATCACTTACAATGTGTATACCTTTTTTTCCACTCCCAGTATTTGACTTTGATGAAAGAAAAAGAAATAAAAGAGGCATCTGATGATAAAAAAATTATGAAAGGGGGCGGTGCCTGTGGCTCAGTGGGTAGGGCGCCAGCCCCATGTACTGAGGGTGGCAGGTTCGAACCCGGCCCAGGCCAAATTGCAATAACAACAACAAAAAATAGCCGGGCATTGTGGCGGGCACCCATAGTCCCAGCTACTCCGGAGGCTGAGACAAGAGAATCGCCTAAGCCCAGGAGTTGGAGGTTGCTGTGAGCTGTGTGATGCCACGGTACTCTACTGAAGGTGATAAAGTGAGACTCTGTCTCTACACACACACACACAAAAAAATTTAAGACAGGTTAATGGGTCAGACTAAACAATATGGTTCTGTAACTAAAAAGGCATATTATCTTCTCCTAACCTTAGGGAAAAAAATTTCAATTTTTCAAAAGTGTTTGTTTCCTTTGACATAAAACTTCTGGTTACTGATATTCCCCAAACCCTAAAAAAAAGTTAAGCAGACATCACACCTGGCATACCAAACTGCCCAATGGAGTCTACTCACGTTTCTCTCCAGACTTGATATGTTTTATCCTGCAAACATGTAGTGTCTTTTAGGTATTTAATGCATTATTTTATTTAAACATTGAAAATCCTAAAGAATTATGATATAGTTATGCTTTCTGTCAGCAAAATTGCTTGTTTTATTAAAAATCAGAATTAAATCTGCAAGGATACCACCAGGTACTCTGGCACTTGAACAATTTTGAGATCTAGTATTCTAGATGACTTCTCTACGCACAAAAACACTTTTAAGTCAGTAACTTATTTACCTCAGTGGTGACTCAAAGTACTAACAGCAACTTTTAGAGAAGAGCAAAGCTATCAATTTTAAGTCTTTAAGAAGGGCCCAATTTTGAAAAATTACAGCTCCTGGGTGATGAATTTAGGCAGATGACAAATTATCTTGTTAAAAAAGTTTAGCTATTGTGTTTTTAGTAGGAGAAAGAACAGGGGTTTTAAAATGTCAACGGTTTTTGAGTGGTTACACACCTTAGCTGTTCGCTGTAACAGAAATAAAATCACACAAAATGGATTGTCCATATACATACTTGAGAGGATGTTTTATTTAAATGCAAATGAAAATTTACACTTTTCATTTTATAGTCCATGCCTAAAAATTGAAAAAAAAGTTCTAAATTTCTAGGTAAAAGTATATACAAAAATAACTGCAGTTGCATATTTAATAAACAGCATTTATTGTTCATAGGTCTGACCTTTTGGATTTTAATGAAATGACAGGAAAAAAAGGAAATTATAAAAAAGTTATTGAAAAAGCATTAAGGTTTTAACAACTTGGACAAAAGCCAGGTAAATTTAAATTAAAGCCAATAGCCCTAACTCAGAATATTATTCCGTCTTCCTGTTTAAAAACTAAGCCGCTGGCTTTGTTTGAATTAAGCAGGCCTTTATAAAGTAATGGTTTTATTTTGTTTTTATTTATTTTTTTGAGACAAGAGTCTCACTATGTCGCCCTTGGTAGAGTGCTGCGGCGTCACTGCTCACAGCAACCTCAAATTCCTGGGTTTAAGCGATTCTCTTGCGTCAGCTTCCCAGGGACCACAGGTACCCGCCACAACGCCCGGCTATTTTTTTGGTTGCAGTTGTCATCGTTGTTTAGCAGGCCAGGGCTGGGCTCAAAACTGCCAGCTTCGGTGTATGCGGCCAGAGCCCTACTCACTGAGCTACCAGTGCCAAGCCAGTAATGGTTTTATTTTTTAAAAAGATTCGTTAGGCCTTTATACTTATTTAGGTACAAAGCAAAATGCCTTCAAGTCTCCAATTCCAGGAGCCTCTAATTCTGGGGTAGCCACCTCCACGTGAATTTTAAACATACTAAGAATGCACAGCCAATAACCGTTCATAGTCAATTCCTGCTTCACCCAGGGCAACTCCATCTTGCTACAGACACAGAAAAAAAGGAAATCTGATAAAACCCAAGTACTGGGCGGCGCCTGTGGCCCAAAGGAGTAGGGCGCCGGCCCCATATACCGGAGGTGGTGGGTTCAAACCCGGCACCAGCCAAAAACTGCAAAAAACCCACAAAAAAACAAAAAACCAAACACCAATTACCCTGTTAATTCAAGAGATTAGGAAAACCATCTGCAACACACCATGACTAAAAATGATTTGTCTTGCAGAGTTTATCATTTAACTACAACACATCTTCAATTGACTTGTCAAAACTTGTAATTATCACAGTGATTAATACATAGGCGTGCGTGAGATAGAGGATGATAAAAACCAATCTCTCAGCTGGTGGACCTAAACAGTATGTAACTACAAATAAGAAAACATGCTTTAAAGAAAAGCTGCTTACAAGAGCAAACGATTAAAATCCACTGAAATAATGTGCGAATAGTCACAGCCTCTGGGGCGACAGTGAGGTCCCCTGAAAAGGGAGGGTTAATGTCTATATTTAGCTGTGTAAACCTTGTTTACAGAATTGGCAAGAACAAATTCGCAGGACTTCCTTCGCGCCACCCAGTCAACTAACGCCGTACCATTTAAAGGGTGCAAATGTTCCGGTGCACGGAGAACTGGCCGCGGCTGCTGACCGCCGCGTGCCCAGAACGTCCTACCGACTCGAATATTACGCGTGGGGGGCCCGGAGGCTGCCCGCAGCCAGCGGCCGAGGGGGGAGCGCGCCGTACGACCCCACTCCAGGGGCAGCCACACCAGCGGCCGGAGTGCGCGCTCCCGAGCGTCCTCCAGATCACCTTCAAGGGGGCGGGGAGAACTGCCAGGCAAGACATCTGCCAATAAAAACTCGGAACGGGCCCGTCGGGTTCCGCCCACAAGCTGCCGCAGGCGCCCAATCCCCGCGGCGTTAACAGTCTTCGCCTGGGGCGTCCAGGACTCTGGGGCTGCCACGCCAGGGACTAAATTAAGAAACCAGATCCTGGAGTGGTAGGAAGGAGGGGAGTTGAGGTGGGGACTAGGCCGGCAGAAACCCGCGCCCCCGCCCGCCGCGGCTCCCCCGGGACGGCCGCCGCAGGCCGGGTGTAGCGACCGTGGTAAACAAAGGATCGCGGGGGGCGGGGGTAACGGTCAGGTGACAATGCCGAGCACATTTCGCAATCCCTTTACTGGGGCTTCTCTGGCCCGCATTCCTCAGACGCACCAGGACCCGGTCAGGCATTCCCGACGGGGACCAACGGTCGCCCCACCAAACGCAGAGGCTGGATGTTAGACTGTCACACTATCGGCGCTTCCCGCAATAAAAAGCAGCACCCGGTTCGAAGGCCCTCGGCAACAAACATGACCGACTCCCCAGCCGCGTTCCCTAGCTGCCCCCGGCCCCGAGGCGGCGAGGTGACGGCGCCTGCTGCTACCCCCAACGCCCGCGGCCACCGCTCCCACCCCGCCCTCGGCAGGCCGCGCCGCGGTTCCGGGGCAGGAGTGTCGGGAGGCGGTGGTGCCTTCCCGCGGACTGTCGCTACCCAGCCGGGGTGGAAGACCCCCAGTTGAACTCTGGGGGCCCCTCGCCTCAGAAATAGGCCCTGCAGCCTCAGCTGCAGGCTCGCTTCGCACCCCCTGTCTGGCTGGCCGCCGCTGGCTTCCCTCCCGCAGACACCCCTGTGTGCTGGACCTCTGCAGCCCCTCCGCCCCCGAGGTTTCAAGCTCCGGCCGGTTTCTCGCCTTTCGACCGGTCCCAGAGCTGTTGTTCCCGGGTACCTCTAGGCAAAGGCTGGTAGCTCAGCGGCCGGCGGCGCAGAGCACTCTCTAGCCCGGCGTCTCCTGCAGCCACCAGTCTCGGCCGCAGCTCACAACAAAGGAAACATGTGATCGTCCGGGCCAAAACACTGAGCGTCACCGACCCCAGGCCAATCCCGGTGGGCGCCCCCGCCCTGGGGCAACCTGGGAGTTGTAGTTGCCACTCCCCGGGTGGCCTTCGGGGCTACTAGGGTTCCCTCTACAGAGGGGGTGTTGGGCGCAGAGCGCGGCAAGACCCAATGCAAGGGCTGCGGACTTGAAACACTAAATTTTAAATGGAGACAAGTTAAGGAAATGGAGCCCGTGTAAGGAGTCTGGTGGGAAACGGGAATCGCACGCTCATTGCCTTAAAAGACCCCCCCCCCCCAGCC
This sequence comes from Perodicticus potto, assembly GCA_963574655.1. Taxonomy (NCBI): domain Eukaryota; kingdom Metazoa; phylum Chordata; class Mammalia; order Primates; family Lorisidae; genus Perodicticus; species Perodicticus potto. The sequence continues at coordinate 9,838 of CAUYRH010028358.1, forward strand.
CCCTATATCCCAAGGCAAAAAGCCCATGACCGGGAACGCACAGAACCTTACAGCTTGGGCCGAGGCTTAGAGATCTTTTTATTTGACCTTTTGATACACAATGGGGAAATCGAGGGCCTCAGGGGTGGAAGGGACTAGGACTCTGTCAGTAGAAGGCACAAGAAAAACCACCTTTTTTGGTAAATCTGTTAATGTCACTGGTATCAAATCCTAATATCAAATACTTTTTCATTTTAAACGTACACACAAATAGAACAAAGTTTTTGCAAATTCCTATTTCCCAAGGTAGAGTTCAAAAAGAACAATATTTTACTGTTTTGTTTCTGCAAATGTTGTTTTCAAGAATGAGCATACAGGCTCGGCGCCTGTGGCTCAAGCAGCTAAGGCGCCAGCCACGTACATCTGAGCTGGTAGGTTCGAATCCAGCCTGAGCCCGCCAAACAACAATGACGGCTGCAACCAAAATATGGCCGGGCGTTGTGGCGGGCGCCTGTAGTCCCAGCTACTTGGGAGGCAGAGGCAGGAGACTCGCTTGAGCCCAGAAATTGGAGGTTGCTGTGAGCTGTGATGTCACAGCACTCTATCCACGGTGACAGCTTGAGGCTCTGTCTCAAAAAAAAAAAAAAAAAAAGCATACAATACCTCCTGAATTGCAACCATTAACTAGTTTTTGGTTTCTGCTATGAAAATTACATCCCTCTTCTACACGTAATGAATACAGTCATACCTCTTTTAAATAAGAGTGTGTTCCAGTGATCAGAGGCACAAATAATATGGAAAGCCTGTATTCAGGACTTCAAAAGGAGCATGCTTTTTAGGTGTCTTTTTGATCTCCTTTAAAAAATGAAATGTCTGCCATTTATTAAGTACCCAGTATTTTGCCATTTATAATGCACTCTTTTTGCCACCTCCAATTTTTTTTTTTTTTAGAGACAGAGTCTCATTTATCGCCCTCAGTAGAGTGCTGTGACATCACAGCTCATAGCAACCTCCCAACTCCTGGGCTTAGGTGATTCTCTTGCCTCAGCCTTTCCAGTACATGGCTTTTTGGCCAAATTTTTGAGTGAAAAATTAGGATGTGCCTTATACTTGGGTAGTACCACTGGGAAGCAGGGTGCCACACCCTCCTGCCTGTTCCTGGCCAGGATCACTAGGTTCCAGTTCAGGAGGATCCAAGCTGGTGGGAGCAACCCTGAGCATCTGCCTAGCTGGTCATCGTGGGAGGGGACAGTGGCAGCGCTAACAAGGCAAGCCATGGCCAGGACCAAAGCCTGCTTGCGTGGAGGAGACTAGGAGTCCTGTACAGGCCCCAGGGATGGACCTGACTGCCTGTAGGCTAATGACCACAGAAGCTCCTGCCCCACTGGCCACCCATGTGGCCCTCTCAGTTGCCCCTGACCTGGGGTGGTAGGAAAGGGCTCCCAGGAAAGAATGAAGGAGCAGCCTTCATAGAGCAGGAGGTTCCAGGAGGGCAGTGTAATTTTCACATTTACCAGGGAGGCATTATCCCTCAGCAGATGTGTCTCTCTGAGGGGAGAGCTGACCATTTTCTCGAGGGATTTTTTCCAAAAGTTTGGGCCAAAAACATGGGTGCACATTACACATGGAGTGCATTTTACATCGTAAAATACGGTACCTACTAAGCTTAGACTTTCTACTAGGTATTTTACATATATCTTTTAATGCTCATGAGATAGGCATTATCCATTTTACAGGTGAAGAAATTAAGTCTCAGAGGGCGGCGCCCGTGGCTCAGTGAGTAGGGCACCGGCCCCACATACCGAGGGTAGTGGGTTCAAACCCGGCCCCAGCCAAACTGCAACAAAAAAATAGCCAGGCATTGTGGGGGGCGCCTGTAGTCTCAGCAACTCAGGAGGCTGAGGCAAGAGAATCGCCTAAGCCCAAGGAGCTGGAGGTTGCTGTGAGCTGTGACTCCATGGCACTCTACCAAGGGTAATAAGTGAAACTCTGTCTCAAAAATAAATAAAGAAAGAAAGAGAGAGAGAGAAAGAGAGAGAGAGAGAAAGAAAGAAATTAAGCCACAGAGAGGATAAAGAGTTGCCATGGTCACTCAGTTACTAAGTCATGAAGCTGGGGGATAAATATATATTAAATAATTTAAGTACATTACCTATTAAAATATAGTATAGGTACACAATTAACTTTCTAAAAAGTTTATTTACAAAAGTATTACAACGCTGGTAGTGAAATAGCAGTCCCATTTCCTGCCCATCTCCATTTCTGATTCTCCATAGGCAACCATTTTCAACTATTTGATAATATATATATATATATTTTTTTGGAGACAGAGTTTCACATGTTGCCCTTGGTAGAGTGCTGTGGTGTCACAGCTCATGGCAACCTCAAAGTCCTGGGCTTAAACAATTCTCTTGCCTCAGCCTCCCAGTAGCTGGGGCTACAGGCACTAGCCACAATGCCCGGCTAACACTCTCAACTATTTGAGCTGTTTCTGCTAGTACTTACATCTGTATTTCCAAATACTGTATGGCTATTTTCTGTCAAGGAAGCCATCATCCTTGTTTCTCATCTTTCCAATATTATAATCTAGCTAAATCATTATTTAATGTTTTCGCTAGTGAAACTGCATTTATTAGTCATCTTTGAGTTTATTAGTATACAATTTCTTTTTTTGTTTTCCTTGGAGTTAATACCTGTCCTTGTTTTTGTTTACTTACTTTGCTTTCTTTTTTTTTTTTTTTGATTGCAGCCGTCATTGTTGTTTGGCGGGCCCAGGCTGGATTCGAATCGGGCCGTTGAGCCACAGGCGCTGAGCCTGTTTACTTACTTTGTTATGTAGCTATCACATTTCCTCCGAGTTTCTCTAAAATAATGATAAAATACTTTCAATATAATCTTCACACAATCAAACCCATCAGAAAATCCATGATATGCACGTGTGTGTGTAAATCTGTATGTTCATGTCTGTAGGTAATAATAGATGTACTCTTTTTTCTCCTTAGAGCCATTTGGTCCCCAGTACCTTTTTTGGGAAGCTTCTCTATAGCATGATTGCATGGTTACTGTTTTGGGAGTTCCTTTCTCCCACATCCTAGGGATTTCTCCTGTGGTATCTAGTGTTGCCTTGCATTTTAGGGAGCATGTTTTTCTTAAGTAGCTCCTTAAGAAAAAGTTCAGAAAAAGTAAATATTTTTTAACCTTTCATGTCTAAAAATGTAATTATTCTACTTTTACCTTTGGATGGTACTGTTAGATATACAATTCTAGGTTATAAATGATTTTTATTCAGGATTTTGAATTGCTCTAATGTCTCAAATTCCAGTATTGCTGTTGAGAAGTACAATGCTGCTTTTATACTGATTTTACATTTCTTGGTGTGTGTACTTAATTATTTCCACTCCTCAGGGGTAATCATTCAGTGGGTTAACATGGTCTTCCTTTAGCAGCTCCTTAGTTATAAGCACCCAGGCTCACTGATTAGTGCTCTTCAGCTTTGTTATTCCCAGTGACTTATGATAGTACTTCTAGGCTTTGAAACTTGATCCTTCCAGTTTTGAATAGTCACACCTGACCTGAGATGTGACTTTATCTTGTTTTCCACTTGTTTACATTTGCGCATATATTTCTTCCATATGGTATAGCCCACAAGGTTTTAAGTCCTCCTGAGTAGGAATTTGGGGGTTATAGAAAGATCCTGACCTGAAATCTCAGGGTTCTTTACACAATTAACTGTGAAAATTTGGTGACGTTAAAGACAGAATAAGGGTGTGCGTGGGGCTCAAGCCAGGTTGGGGTGTGCCCTTGTGACTTGTACTTTACAGTGACTCAGGGAGGAGTGTCTAGGGACGTGTACAGGTACATAGCACTAAGTTGGGTCAGCGTCCTGGGGTCAGAGGCAGGAAACTGAGCACCCATGTGTCAATCACTGCCTCCATCAAGTCCTATCTCCCCAGCAATGCATACAAGGTCTGTTGTGATGCACCCTAGGGGCTACCTCTGACACCTGAACATGGCCTCAATGAACTACCCACAGTCACCCATTGACTTCTACTGTCTTAGTCGCCAGGTTATTGCCATCCATACCCTGCTCTCTTGGCTTCTTATGCCCCCTGCCTTCCCTCAACCCATTCTCTAGGCTAGCCCTTACTCTTCCTTCTAGGAGGCCGCCTAGTGAGCCTCTCTCTTGGGGAACGCTCCTTCTCCCCCACTGCCCTCTGGGCTAGGCATCTCCCATTTGTTTTCCCACAGTAGCCATGCTCACCTCTTTCCTAGCAGTTATCACACTAATTGTTCAGGTTTATCTATGTGCCTTTCCCAACTGAGCAGTCTCTGAGGCTCCTGAGATCAAGGATCATCTTATTCATTTTCTATCCCTGTGCACCTGGTAGGTGCCCAGTAAGTACTTGTTAACTAATGATATGATCATTACTTTTTGAAGTTAAGGGGACATAAGGGAGAAAAATAGCAACTGAGATCGACTTGGAACTGGCCTGCATGATGAGGTCTTCGGACACTTGGAGGAGGAAGTTCAGAGTGATCAATCACAACTTTGAGAGAGGAGGGCAGGGAAGGACCCACAGGCAGGCAACCTTGGAGACAGACATCTGATCACACTTGCAGAGGCCTACTGGGGGTGGTGGGTGGCTCTTCAGGCAGCCAAATTTGGGTGGTTTTGGCATTAGTGGAGGGCCCCGGGAGTTACACCTCCTCCACAAGTCAGTAAGTGTGGTCGAGCCTTTTCCTCATCTAAGGCTGGAATAGAGGCCGAGTTGTGAAGTCCAGGGCGAATATACCTGAGTGAGATTAAGACATTATGTGATTATTTTGTGTGGTGTTTGTAATCCAGGTCTGCCTAGTGATTTGAAGGAGGAAAATGCTTGGAATTGGGGTAGCAGTAGGTCTTCAGACTTATTTTCTCTCCTTTCCAGAATTTAGAATGTGGTGCCATAATGCATGTTTTTGCAAGTCCCACACGGCAGGCTTTGTTCCCCTCTTTGTAGCACCCACAAACAGCCTTTAAAATTTAAAGGTGGGGTGATGCCTGTGGCTCAGTGAGTAGGGTGCTGGCCCCATATACCAAGGGGGGCGAGTTCAAGCCAAGCCCTGGCCAAACTCCAACAACAAAAAAATTAAAAAATAAAAACTTAAAAAAAAAAAAAAAGATGCGAAGGTGGCCCAGTATCCATAGTTCCACTAGCTGCTCTCCCTCTCCAGGTTTGTCCTTCTTCCCTATGCAGACAATGGTCAGGACCACTCCTGGATACACCGGATATGTCCAGCTCTCCTGCTTCCCATCTTGGCGTCCAGCACTTGGAGTCTGCCCTGTTTATAATTGTAGTAGAAACTTTGGTCACCCTTTTTTTTTTTTTTTTGAGACAGAGTCTCACTTGGTCACCCTTGGTAGAGTGCCATGGCATCTTAGCTTACAGCAACCTCAAACTCTTGGGTTCAAGTGATCCTCTTGCCTCAGTCTCCCAAGTAGCTGGGACTATAGGCGCCCACCACAATGCCCGGCTATATTTTTAGAGTCTGCGTTTCGCTCTGGCTCAGGCTGGTCTCAAACCCGTGAGCTCAGGCAATTCACCCGCCTCAGCCTCGCAAGTGCTGGGATTACAGGCGTGAGCCACCGTGACAGCCACTTTGGTCATCTTTTGAGGCCCACCCCGGTGCCCCCTCTTCTGTGGGGCAGTCTCTGATTATCCCCTTTCTTCCTCACCTGCTCGGAAGTCACGCATACCTTCCAGTCCTTTAGAATGTGACACTCACACTGTGCTTATACCACGTACCTCCACTGACAAGCTCCAGGCTCTGTACTTTGAGCTGCTCTCCCACAAATCCCAGCTACAAAGCTCTGGTGAATGGAGGTTTCCATTCCTGATGGTTTCATGATGAGAGAATTGCTTGGCCTCTCACACTGCAAAACTCCGTAGGAATCCCCTTTACACATCGATGCTCCCTCCTCTCAGCTGTTTTCCTTTTCTCATCTGATAGCCTTTGCTTGGGTTTCCTCCCTTCCCATGGTCTCTGCCACCTTCCTCTCAAACACACTCTCTCCTCCCATCACTTTTTCAGTAATTTGCTTTTTCATACTCATCACCTTTCAAACAAGACAGTTCTTTTTTTTTTTTTAATCTAATTTCTGATTTATTTATTTCAGGCTAATAATAGTAATATGAGGGTACATATGATTAGATTACGTCAATTGCCTTTGTAAGGTCAAACAAGACAGTTCAGTTTCACTCTTCAGAAGACAGAGAATATCATAAATAACAAATTATTTCTGCCCATGATCTTCATGCCACACTCATCCCATTTCTCACCACAGACATTTCACCTCTCAGCAAGTCTGCTCCACAGTACCCCCCCAACTCTGAGTGCTGAGTGAACGGGAGAGTAAACACAGTTCACTATTTGCTCACAGCACCTGATCCGGCCCTGTCTTATGGGCCACTCCCTTCCGCCTTTCTTCTCTGGTGAGGTAAGATGTGATTCATCTCCAAAGCTTTGGAGAGGTCTGCCTCTGCCTGGTTAGTATAATACTTAGATACAAGGAAAGATTTGAACTGCATCTCCGAGGCCCCACGCTATACCCCAGCCCAGCCAGTCACAGGCCCCATTAGGCCAGGCAAAGCTTGGGATCAGACATAACTGACATTAGATTTCAGCAAGGAAAGATGGAGCTGGAATTGAGGTCTAGGGAAAGAAGTAAGTTTTCTGCTATGTAGAAGGCAGGCTGCCCCTGCACCCTCACTGAGTTGTCCCCTCGTGGGTGCAGCCTGCCACAGGTGTGCTTCCTCACAACTGAAGCCTGGGGGGTGGGAGAAAGGCTTTCCAACGGGAGGGAGGGGAAAGGGTGGCCATCCTTGGTTTGTTCCTGAAACTGTCCTTCACGGGTTGAACTTGATGAACTGCCAAGTGGTTGGTGCCTCGGTGGCCTCAGGATCTTGTTTGAGACCAAACCTATCACACTGGACAAATAAGGGTAACAGGTCACCTCTGTGAACCCTGGGCTCTGACTTCAGAGGTTTAAGGCATACTTGTGTCCTTCCTCCACTGAGATGCCAGGCTCAGCTACACTCTTTTTTCTTGGGCCCCAAAGGCATCTGGGGCCCACACAGACTTCCTGCCTCTGGCTCCAGCAGGCTGTGCCTTTATCTCCAGTTTCTTTCCTCCAAGGTGCTTCCCATCCCCATGCTACTTAAGAGGCATGTACTAACTCCAACTTGATTTGTGTCTGCTACGCCTGGCACTTCCCTCTTTCCAAATGTTTGTAGTTTCTGAGAGTGTGTTTTGTCCACCTGTGGTCTCTTTGATTGCTTTATGGGCAGCTCTCCTGGGAACTCTGCAGTAGGTGTCCAGAGAAGGGGCTGGATCCTTCCCAGGATGTCTGCAGCAGACCTCCTGTCCTGTTCCAGTCTCTAAAGAAATCATGTCTGTTAAGGCTTGAAAAAAATTAAATTATCTTAAAATTAAAAAAAAATGCATAACCTTTATTATTAATATACAGATGTGAAAAACAAGCCTGAGGAAATGAAGTGATGTAGAAACCTAGAAACCAAAGCCAGCTTTTCTGAACACCAGCCAGGTTCCTGTCCTCTAAAGAGAGATGGCCAACCAGATGTAGGAGAGCAGTCTGCCTCTGCTCTTAAAATATTCACATTAAAGGCCACATAACTGAGGTTGAACCATGGTTGCCTCTGGATTGCAGATCAAGGGACAAAGAGGGATTGAGGAGACCTCTGTGTCTTTCACTAACCTTTTGGCATGAAAACAATAAAAAGCACAACTATTTGCATATTTGCACTACTTAAATATTTAAAAAATATTTCTAAAAATCCTCACCCTACTAAGGTGATAAAAATAAGTACCTGTGTCCACTGTTTCATAATCTCCTTTGCTTCCAACCCCAGCTCACTCTGAGACTGGCCTAGAAAACAGTGAGGCCTCCTAGGTCACCGGCACATAAGGACAGAGCCTCTTGACCCTGCTTGTGACAGCATTGCAAGCACATGCCTGACATTCTTTGGAAAGACTGCCTGGTTCTATTACTGGTACTTGAAAGTTTTGCTCCGGCAGCAAACCTCTAAATTTAGATGCTTTTCAGGATGAACTCTGAGTGATCTTTGTCCTGAAGACTAGTAAGAAATTGGAGGGCCCTTTGTTTTTTATTTATTAATTCAAATGCCAGAGTTGATATTTTATAATGCAGAACTTCTGAAGAGTACTGTATTAAGGGAAAATAAAACAAACATGGAGTATCTAAGATTTCTCCTGTACAGTTCTTATAAAAATTTTACCTTGGATTTGTTTTTATTTTGCTCATTTTCTAAGTATTACCTTATAATAATATATTTTAGTAATACTTAGCACACTCAGTGAAATAAAAACAAATCCAGGATAAATTATTCTTCTGGAAACTTTATGGGGGTATCTAGAATTAAGACAGTTTAGGAATTTAATTCTAACATAATGTCTCAAAGTTTAAATTTTGCCATTTTAACTGAGGAAAAAGACAATTTCACCATAAATTAAAAAGAAATTAAAGAGAGAACATTTAAGGAATGTTGAATTTACTTTAGTTGAAGAACGAGCTCCTGGCAAGGTCAACCCTGCCAATGTATCTTGATGGATAGTCAAGAATGTAACTTTGGGGGCCTAGGAGAAGTGGCTCACACCTATAATCCTAGCACTCTGGGAGGCCCAGGTGGGTGCATCGCCTGAGCTCAGGAGTTTGAGACCAGCCTGAGCAAGAGTGAGACCCCATCTCTAAAAATAGCCAGGCATTGTGGTAGGAGCCTGTAATCCCAGCTACTCAGGAGGCGGAGGCAAGAAAATCACTTGAGCCCAAGAGTTTGAGGTTGCTGTTAGCTATGATGCCAGGGCACTCTACCAAGGGCAACAAAGTAAGACTCTGTCTCAAACAAACAAACAAACAGTGTAACTTTGGGTTCAGTTTGACAGATTCAGATTCTGGCTCTGGTACCACTAACAGGGTGATGTTGGGAAGTTTATTTAACTGCTTTGATGCTTGGCTTCTTTGTCTGAAAATCGAGTCTAGTAACACCTGATTGTGAGAACGAAATAGCTTATAAAAAAGAGCGCATAGCCCAATAAATGGTGTGTATTATTTGGTCAAGACACAATAGTGTTATTCTGCCATGACGTAATGGTAAGTACTGTTGTAAAAAGACTTAACAGTGCATTGATTAATCCTAGCGAAGGAAGATTCGTTAACAGAGAATATCCTGGGGCAATAGAAAAAAAATACACAGAGGCTTAGCATCTGTGGCTCAAGTGGCCAAGGCGCCAGCCACATACACCTGAGCTGGTGGGTTCGAATCCAGCCCGGGCCTGCCAAACAACAATGACGGCTACAACCAAAAAAAAAATAGCCGGGCGTTGTGGGCCTGTAGTCCCAGCTACTTGGGAGGTGGAGGCAGGAGAATTGCTTGAGCCCAGGAGTTGGAGGTTGCTGTGAGCTGTGTGACGTCACGGCACTCTACCCAGGGTGATAGCTTGAGACTCTTTATAAAAAAAAAAAAAAAAAAAAAAAAAAGAGAGAAAAAATACACAGGAAAAGAGGGTGGTCCTGGGAAGCCCTCTAATAAGTTACTTTGCCATCCTGTACAAATTGCCTAATTCCCTTGGTCCCAGTTTCCTTGTTACTTAAAAGAGCACTGTGCCTTGCACCCATGAGGTTGTTCAGCTAAAGTATTTCCAAAAGCCTGTCTAGTTTTGGAAATACAGGTAATTTTTGTTGAAGGGGCTTCAGTGGAAAAGTTCTTTTGGTTAAGGAAGCACCCAAATCAGGACATAGGAACACATAGGATTCTTTGGGAAGGAATTGTATGGACATCAGAAGCTACAAATGACCAGAAGTCAGGTTCTAATCCCAGGAATGAAAAGCCAACAACTTTATAGACTGATGAGATATGGGGTGGAGCACAGCTGCTTACTTTGGGATCAAAATGAACCTAGTTCCTACCTGGAACTTACTTGGGTTGTTTTGTTTTGTAGAGGTGAGGTGTCACTCTGAAGTGCAGTGGCATAATCATAGCTCACTGTAACCTCAAACTCTTAGGCTCAAGGAATCCTCCAGCCTCAGCCTCCCAAAGTGCTGGGATTGCAGGTACAAACCATGGTGCCTGGCTCCATATCTGTTTATAGCAGTTCTCAAATTCCTTAAGTAACACACTCGCCAAAGGCTTTCAGATCTGGGTCCCTGGGTGAGCACCTCTTTCCACACAGACCACACCGCACTCCTCAGGTGGACTGGAGCCCACTTTCCCACCCTCCAAGCACCCACTCTTGTGTTTAATGGAATTTTTCCCTGTTCATAGCAGTTCTGGTGGGGACAATTTGCTTCCCCAAGTTCTGCTGGGGCTTTCTATTTTTAGCTTCCAACTCAGGGACTTTTTAGTAAACAATCACATGCACTAGGTCATTTATGACACTGCTGGCTGTGTGTACTCCCTGCTATCTTTCATTAGTTATCCCTTTCCCTTAAAAAGAAAAAATTAATAGTTTTTAAAATAAAGTTCCTTTCCCTCAAATTAAAAAATATTACCTACCAGTTGCAGAAAAATTTTGAAAGGGTTAAGGATGGAATTGGATATCATCTACAATCTTCTGACCTAGAGATAGCTACTGTTTAGAAATATTTTTCCAACTTTTTATTCCTTTATATCCATACTTATGGTATGTTTATTTCTATACATAAATACTTTTGCATGTCAAAGTTAGTACTACACATATAGAATAAACTCACACGTCAATATTTAATATGAGGTTTTCTATTGCCTTCTCTCTGATTTGTCTTGACCTGTTGCCTCTTCCAAGTCCCAATGACAATGATTGCAGCTTGGAACTAGATTCCATTAGCCTGTTATTACTAAATATGAAGGTAAATTAGGGTTTATATGCTAAGAAAAAAAGATGCCTTTCTCCAAATTGAAGATGATTTAGCTTCATCAACTCTGTAGACATGAATCCTAGAATTAATTTAGTTTTGATGTTTTCCAAATTTCTTAGCATACCATTACTTCTTGTATTCCCTTATATTTTATGTTTAATTTTATTTTTATATTCTCTGCCTTCTTATTAAAGAGAAATTTGCAGTAAGATTAAATTAAAATAAATCTTTCATTAAATATTATAATGACATGCTGTCCATTCAACTATTTAAATATTTCACCTATATTTTTCACAGGCTCAGAATTTGTTTGCATACTATTTTATATATATTTCTTCACTTAAGATTTTTCCTTAAGATAGGAACATTTTCCATCTTTTGTTAGGTCCACCCAGCTATCTTTTTTCCTTGACTTCACGTTAATATCAGTAACGGCCAACATTTACTGGGCACTATTCTAGATGCTTGTTACATGTCTTACCTGCATTATTATTATTATTATTATTATTTTGAGACAGAGCCTCAAGCTGTCACCCTGGATAGAATGCTGTGGCATCCCAGCTCACAGCAACCTCCAACTCCTGGACTCAAGTGAGTCTCTTGCCTCTGCCTCCCAAGTAGCTGGGACTACAGGCGCCTGCCACAGCGCCCGGCCATTTTTTGGTTGCAGCCGTCATTGTTGTTTGGTGGGCCCCGGCTGGATTCGAACCCGCCAGCTCAGGTTTATGTGGCTGGAGCCTTAGCCCATTGAGCCACAGGTGCCGAGCCTCCATGATTATTTTACAACATTTGGCTAGCTAAGCAGATAAGGTGAAGGTGGGTTGGGGGGCTCCTGGAGTAGTGATTAAATAGCCCTTTGCCCAAGAGCTGAGACTGATGTCTGTACCTTTTCCCCTAGAGCTTTGCAAAGAACCTGTACAGTGCTATAGCCTGAGACATTGGGGACTTACGTGGTGTGGTGGGGCTAAGTGGCTCTGTCTTATTTTCAGCTGGTCTCTGTCCTACCCTAGTGAATCTGTTACTCTGGGTTGAAGTCTCAGCTATGGAGAAATACCAGGAGTTAAGTCACCCTGTCCCCATGGGCATCAACTGGAAAAGGAAAATCAAACCTTCCCACAACCATACACCCAGGGTACCACTTTGTATAGTCCTTGGGTGATTGGTCCAGTCTGAGAGATCTAAATCAATTGTTCTAATCAGCAACCGGTCTTAAGTGGGAGAGTTCAAAATTTTCTGGCAACTAGATAGTAGGGGTCTGCTGGCATCTTGAGTATGACTCGTTCTGGTGCTCCATGGAGTTAGAAGGACCAACCCCCCCCCCCCCAGCAAATGAATTAGTCTGGGAAGGATGATGCCTTATTTCCCACCTTGCACCTCTGTCACATCCAGTCACTGGTAACCCCTCAGGGCTGTGACCCAGTTCCCTCCAATGAGCAAATGCTTCTCCAGGGGGTTGCACCTGCCTGAGTCACAGGGAGATCTATGTCTCCTCAGCTGGGCCTCCACACTCTGTCACAGTCTGGCAGGGGGAGCTGAATCCTGACAACCTTGGGTGGTTAATGGACACTGAGGTGGTTCACTCAGTTCTAGCCCCACCCCTGACTGATGTTGCTGACACTTATATTTTCACAGAATTTGTGATTCTGTCCTGGCTATCTTCCCCTGTGGACCAGGAGCTGTTTGAGTTCACAGAAAGTGTGACTCAGCCCCAGTCTGTGCCACTGCCTAGAGTTGGTATGTCTGTCTCCACTGTAGTCTGTGTTGGGGTGGGTGCACTTAGGGCTCACCGGTGCCTCTGTGTTCCAGCCTCTGCCCACCCACCTTTGTCTCAGCTATGATCCCCTGAGGGCCAGGTGCTTCTTAGGCTCACTAAAGTAGTTGTGACTCAGCCCTGCCCTGGGAGTATGCCATCTCTGCACATAGGTCTTCTAGTCTCCATCCCTGCTGCACCCAACACAGGCTGGTACCACTTCAGGCATACTCATGGGGCCTGTGTTACTGTCCCAGATCTGTTCCACCAGTGTCTGCCACCAGAGAAGATGCTTGGCTTTCTCTGTTTGCCCAGAGAGACAGGGAGCGTCTCTCCAAAATATCCCCAGGTGTGTAAGCCCTATTGTTCCCGCTGCTGCTGCTGCTTTGTGCCATGGAGCACGGCCTCTCCCTCCCCCAAATGGTACCTTCAGTCCACCATCTTCTCCTTACTCCTGTGCCACAGAATCAGCACAGACTTGCAACAGCCCTTGTTCTGTCCACACCTCTCCAGAAAATGCCCAAGAATCTTGACTCCATGGCAGACAGGCTTCCAGACCTCAGTGTGAGAGTGAAGGGGAGTGCTGGGAGTTCAGAATTGCAGGTAGAGAATATGTACAGTTTTATATAGTTTTGTGCCTGGCAGGAGAATGCCATGGCACCCTACTAGAGTAAGGAGGTGTGGTTTTTAGAGGGTCTCTCCCGTGGGATAAAATGGAAGGATGTTTGAACTCTGCTGGCTTGTTTGTAGAAAGTATACTGTGAGCCATTCTCTTGTGGGAGGGGACTCCCATCCGCTTGGTGATGCATTTTGTACCTATTGTTTGTATCCTTGGGGTCACAGCTCGCCTCAGCAATGTTGATGTGTGTTCTTCAACCTTCTCTCTTGGCTCAGCACCAAACCATCAGCTTACTTGCTAAACTTATGTCCTTTAACTCTCCTTCTGGACGGCAGCCTCTGTGGAAAGCTGGCTCCAGTTAGCCATGTTGCCTCATCATTTTTTAAAATTAATTTTCTGATTCTTTGGTCCTTAAAAGTTGAATTAGAGTAGATTGAGTGTTATGTCTGTAGTGCTATCTCCACCCACCTTGTGTTGTAACATGCTCTCCAGTAGTAACCAATAGGTGGTTCTCCTCTGCATGCCTCTTCTTTAGTTCTTGAAGAACAAAGTATGATGCCATGAAGTCAATGGGTAAGCTAATCATATAAGTTATTTATACATACAAGCAATATAATAACACACATTCCTATTAATTGACAGAAGTCTGCATGAGATAATTTCTAAACAATACTCTTAAACAGGCTGGACAAGGTGGTTCACACCTGTGAACCCACCACACTGGGAGGCTGAGGCTGGTTGATTGCTTGAGGTCAGGAGTTTAAGACCAGCCTGAGCAAGAGCCAGACCACTTCTCTACTAGAAGTACAAAAACTGGGCTGGGCATGGTGGCTCACACCTGTAATCCTAGCACTCTGGGAGGCTGAGGCGGCTAGATTGCCTGAGCTCATGAGTTTAAGACCAGCCTAAGCAAAAGTGAGACCCCCATCTCTAAGATTAGCCAGGTGTTGTAGCGAGTGCCTGTAGTCCCAGCTACTCAGGAGGCTGAGACAAGAGAATCGCTTAAGCCCAAGAGTTTGAGGTTGCTGTGAGCTGTGATGCCATGGCACTGCCTCTTCTTTAGTTCTTGAAGAATAAAGTATGATGCCATGAAGTCAATGAGACTCTGTCTCAAAAAAAAAAAAAAAAGAAAGAAAGAAAGAAAACTTTGTGGCAGAAACCTTTCGTCCCAACTACTTGGGAGGCTGAGGCAAGAGGAACACTTGAGCCCAAGAGTTTAAGTTTGCTGTGAGCTATGATGACACCACAGCACTCTACCCAGGGCAAGAGTCTCAAAAAACCAACATGTCTTAAATAAAAATTGTCTTTAAAATTACTAAACCAAATGATAAACTCAGGCAACAGTACTTAGGTTTGCAAATGAAGCCTTGCCTGATTTCCCACGTCTGGGAGATGAGGCACCTGAACTCAGCACTCCCACCATAGTCAGGACTCACCTTATCATTACTGGTTTTATAGTGTTTAACATAAGACAGCAGAGAAAAGGTTCTACGTATGGGTTTTCTATGCCAGATTTTCATTTCTGTTCTTTCTGTTCCAGGGCGTAGACTTCAGGACTTCCTTCTTAGTCAGGAACTGAGAGGAAAGCACCCCTCTTGGCCACCTTGGGTGGGGAGTACAGAGTGGGACTGCATAAAGACAAGGGCAAGTATTTAAATCATGCAGATGAGAAATGGAAGGAGAGAGGGTTGACCCCACCAGAGCTCTTTAACTGATCTGCTTCCAATCTTCCAACAGTGCTGCCTAGCGAGCTTTAAAAAAACAAGTCCAAATAGTTCATTTCTGTGCTTACAGCTTTTCAATGGCTCTATCACTACATAGGTTAAAGACCAAAATGCTCACTTGCGACTGAGGCCTGAGTGACAGCTCCTCTCTCTCTCAACCTGGGCCCATAGGAGCTACTCTCTCCTTGGGGCTCTGCACTCCACCCACAGTTGCTCTCTTTTACTTTGTCAAAACAGATGACTCCTTCCCGCCTCAGGGTCATTGTTCCTGCTGTTCGCCTGCCTGTACCATCAGCTGTGCCAGCCCTTCTGCTGTCTTTGTCTGCAGACTTCTTTGATTTGGCCAGCTACAAGATATATAAAGTTTGAATTTGAACCCCTAAGGCCAAGACTCCCTACAGCAGATCTTGGGCTATAACAGTTCTTGCAGTCTTACCCACTGGCTGGTGCACACATTTGCATGACCTGCCTGATCCCTTAAAGGAATTTGAGTTTGCAATCCCTGGACTGATTAATTTCTACTAAACAACCAGTAATCTGCATAAATGTCACTTTCTCAAGGAAACCTGCACAGCTCTGCACTCTCAAAAAATTCTGTACTTTTCTTTTTCCTAGCACTTGGCACAACTGTAATTAAATAACTGATGCTTTCATGAAGCATCTAAAGCTTGCTAGAATGGGACTTTGCAAAAGGGCAGGAACTTTTTTTTTTTTTTTTGAGACAGAATCTCACTATGTCACCCTCAGTAGAGTTCCATGGTGTTACAGCTCACAGCAACCTCAAACTCTTGGGCTCAAGCGATTCTCTTGCCTCAGCCTCCCAAGTAGCTGGGAATACAGGTGGCCGCCATAATGCCCAGCTATTTTTGGTTGTAGTTGTCATTGTTTTGCAGGCACAGGCTTGAACCCGCCAACTCTGGTATATATGGCTGGCGCCTTAGCCACTGAGCTACAGGCACCAAACCTCTTTAAAATTTTTCAATGAGAATTATGGGAAAGCATTTTTCTGAGATTATTTGAGCCTAGTTTTTCCAAGAGACACTGAGGTCCCCTAGTCTCAAAGATGTTATATTGTGCGAAGCTTATAAAGTAACAGTGATTTCATACTATTGTGCTATGTTCCAAAGGGTGGAGAGAGTATTAGTCTCCATATAATGAATTAAAACAGAGAAGCTCTACTTTTACCACGATCCACATTCTCTCTTTTTGGTAAATACAGTAGACTTTTGCATAAGAGGTTTTTTTTGCAGTTTTTGGCCAGGGCTGGTTTTGAATCCACCACCTCCAGCATATGGGGCCAGTGCCCTACTCCTTTGAGCCACAGGCACCACCCATGCCTAAGATTTATCTACACAAAGGTTTCATCAGAGCTGGGACAATGTCTACCTTACTGATCACAATATCAACAGTCCCTAGAATGGTGCCTGGCACTGAGTGTACCATCATTAAGCATTTGCTGAATGGTGTTTATAAATGGCAACTTACTTGTGGGTGAAGATATTACATTTTCAAAGCTAGGATCAGATTTTCATGAAGCATTCCCATTGCAGTCTATGTTACCATTACCTACCCACGCAAAGAGAGCGTCTCCCATCCCTCCAATCCAATTGCAAAAGCAAATTGAACCACCTCTCTTCCTTTCCAAATGATACTAATTCTGGCCCTTCAAGTACATTTCAAAAGCTTCTTTGTCTGTAGTCCTTCCCTATGCTACATTACCTTCTCTGCCTATAGTGACACCTCAAATGCAATGAATTAATTATGTTCATGGTATTTTTAAAATTTCAAATGTGATCAGAATGTGCCCAAAAAATGCTTCATTGAAGCACTTTTGTTCAAATTATTATTATTATTATCATATTAGGTCTCATTACATCTAAAGCAAACTAAAAGTGAGCAATTTTCCATAATGATGAGGTATTTGTTTAATATACATTTTTTTTTTTTTTGAGACAGAGTTTCAGTATGTCACTCTTGGTAGAGTGCTGTGGTGTAACAGCTCACAGCAGACTCAAACTCTGGGGCTTAAGGGATTCTCTTGCCTCAGCCTCCCAAGTAGTTGGGACTATAGGCACCTGCCACAATGCCCAGCTATTTTTTGCTGCAGTTGTCATTGTTATTTAGCTGGCCCATGCTGGGTTCAAACCTGACAGCCTCTATATGTGACTGGCGCCATAACCACTGTGCTACGGGTCCTGAGCCTGTTTAGTATGATAAACAGTGGGATAAAAGAAATGGTATGGAATACCAGATGCCAGGTTCACGGTGCTGGGTATTTTCTGTTTTCACCCTCTCACACCAGCTTCTCTGCTCCTTTCTGCCCCAAGTTCTCTTCCTCAGAGGCTGACCTGTGTAGATTATTTTAACAAGATCACCAACTGGGTTAGTCCAGTGGGCAGCACCTGCAGGATGTCTGAGGGAAGAGCCCGGTGGGGTCAGGCCCCACAGTTCCCTGCTTCCTGCCTGCAGAGTCGCCTTGGGCTCGTTGCATGATCACCAGCAATGGGCACAGCACCCTTCAAGGTGGCCTTTTCCATACTTGCTCCCACTGGGTTCTGCTTCCTCCTCTTGATCCTTTCAGACTTAAGCATTGTAACACCTGCTGTTACTAGCCAGGCACCTCACTCTTCTTCTTTTTTTTTTTTAAGACAGAGCCTCAAGCTATTGCCCTAAGTAGAGTGCTATAACATCACAGCTCACAGCAACCTCAAACTCCTGGGCTCAAGTGAGTGTCCTGCCTCCGTCTCCCAAGCAGCTGGGACTACAGGTGCCCCCAACAACGCCCTGTTATTTTTTGGTTGCAGCTGTCATTGTTGTTTGGCGGGCCCGGGCTGGATTCGAACCTGCCAGCTCACGTGTATAGGGGTGGCACCTTAGCCACTTGAGCCACAGGTGCCGAGCCCTATTTTTTTTTGAAACAGAGTCTCACTATGTTGCCCTCGGTAGAGTACCATTGTGTCACAACAGCTCACAGCAACCTCAAACTTTTGGACTTAAGCAAGTCTCTTGCCTCAGCTTCCCAAGTAGCTGGGACTACAGGCACCCACTACAACGCCCAGCTATTTTCTGTTGCAGTTGTCATTGTTGATTAGCAGGCCTGGGCCGGGTTTGAACCCGCCAACTTTGGTGTATGTGGCTGGCGCTGTAACCACTGTGCTACCAGAGCCGAGTCAGGCACCTCACTCCACTTCTTTGTGTCTTCCTCACACCTGCCTATTCCTGATCTGCAGTCCCTTACTCAACCCTTCTGGAGTGTGCCACTCATTTCCTCTCAGGGACCTGATTGTTACACCCACTAAGGGTTCCATGTGGGAACCCTATCATTTTGTTCAGAAGTCAGAGTTACAGTGATAGATTTGGTATCCATATTAACTACTTGAGGAAGAAACATTTTTCAGAAATATACCCTACCAGTTACCTTTTTTTATTAGCTCTAAAATTCTTCTTTTTTCTTTTTTTTGCAGTTTTTGGGTGGGGCTTGGTTTGAACCTACCACCTCTGGTATATGGGGCCAGCGCCCTACTCCTTGAGCCACAGGTGCTTCCCTTAGCTCTAAAATTCTAAGCCATATTTTCCCTACGTACTAAAATGCCTACTGTAGAATCTTCTCAATACTTTTATAATATGCTATGCAAATTCTTATCTTTTGAAAATTGTTGGGTTATTACTATTTTCCTTATCTATACTACTTTCTGGTCGTTTACTAATAAATGTCTTGTTTTTATTTGCTTTATTTTCTATTGTATTTACTAATTATTAATTCAACCACAGACTCTCTGTCATTGTCATTGCTAAAATCTCTCAAGTCATTCGCACACATCCAGTCATCTGTCACTCTTTTTTTGTTTTTTTTTAAGACAGAGTTTCATTGTGTCACCCTCGGTAGAGTGCTGTGGCATCACAGCTCACAGCAACCTGAAACTCATGGGCTTAAGCGAGTCTCTTGCTTCAGCCTCCTGAGTAGCTGGGACTACAGGCACCCGCCACAATGCCCGGTTATTTTTTTGTTGTAGTTGTCGTTGTTGTTTAGCAGGCCTGTGCTGGGCGGGAAGCCACCAGCATCAGTGTTTGTGGCTGGCGTCCTGCTCACTGAGCTAAGGGCGCCGAGCCTGTCACTCTTATTTTAATGACTTTATTGGGGGCTTGCTATGTGCCTGGCATTAGGCTCGGAATTAGTAATAAAGCACTGAATAAGATAAGACTTAGAAGATGCAGTCTTAAAAAAAAAAAAACACACACACACACACACAAAAAAGAAGATGCAGTCTTCAAATTTTTTTCTAGTGTACTCCCTGAAGTCATATTGAGAAACGACCAGACCTGCACTTTTCTAAATTGACACATTATTTAAAAATCAAAGTGCTAAATAGTTGCAAAGGATATGATTTTCAGTCTTTGTGACTGGGTAACAAATCTGTTGTTCTAGTGTTAAAATGGAACCTAGGATGAATCTCTTCTACATATAGAACATTTGCTCCTAACAACTGTATTAAGTTAATATTTATTAATATTCTGATTTCTTATGAAGCTCTTATTGGAGAAAAAAAGAAATGAAATTTTGGTTGCATTAAAGAGAACTGAAAGCTGGCTACTGAGTCTTGCTACTCAACATTCTTACTGAGGAATGCTGAGTCATTCAAGAAACTGACTTTTCTTTTTTTTTTTTTTTTGTAGCGACAGAGTCTCACTCTATTGTCCACGGTAAGAGTGCCGTGGAGTCACAGCTCACAGCAACCTCCAGCTCTTGGGCTTAGGCGATTCTCTTGCCTCAGCCTCCCAAGTAGCTGGGACGACAGGCACCCGCCACAACGCCCGGCTAATTTTTTTGAGGCAGTTCGGCCGGGGCCGGGTTTGAACCTGCCACCCTTGGTATTTGGGGCCGGCGCCCTACTCGCTGAGCCACAGGCGCCGCCCAAGGCACTGACTTTTCAGCTTCCAGGTTTGAGTTCAGAGTCACAAGACTTTTAAGTAGGAATTTTAAAGTCAGCCTAGCTCACAGCAACATCAAACTCTTGAGTTGAAGTGATCCCCCTGCCTCAGCCTCCCAAGTAATTGGGACTACAGACACCTGCCACCATGTCTGGCTAATTTTTCTATTTTTAGTAGAGACGGGGTCTCACTCTTGCTCAGGCTGATCTCCAACTCCTAAACTCAAGTGATCCTCCTGCCTCAGCCCCCCAGAGTGCTAGCTCTACAGGTATGAACCACCTGGCCGGGAGTTTTAAAGTTTTATAAAGACACAGGGGAGACAACTAAGACCCAGAGAGACAAGGTGCTTGCTAGTCAAAGTCATGTAGCTGGGTTCATGAAATTGGGATCCTCGGTTATCATTTGGTCACATTTTAGAAAGTGCTCTTTAATAGGTTTAAACAAAAATTAAATGAAAGCAAATAACAACAGGAATGATAATAATACTCTTTTTTATATGAATAAAAGTCCCTGACATCATATTTTCTTTCCACTTTTTCTCTTATATCTTTTCCATTTTATTTCCTCTCCATTGTTAATGAAACATTTTATTTAAAGTTTTGAATTAGTTTTGCACTTGTGTTTGTGACAAATTTGCCATCTGTCTCTTTGATTTGTACATCTAACTTCAATTTCACTGAGAAAATGGAAATAAATTGAATTTCATTTTATGAAGGTAAGATCTGAGAGGATTAATCTTTATCACTTAGTATCCTAGGCAACAGAGTTTGTCAAACAATGCAATCTTCAATAATAATTTTAGATTGCTCTTTTGGTATAATCAATACCAGTTCAATTAAGTGGTTAGATTTTAAGACCATGGTATAGTAGTGGAATAATTTAATTCTGTCTAGGTCAATTATTTTCACTAATATAACAGCTTTATGGTGTGGTCAAAACGCAATTTGGAAGGTAAGTAAAGTTACAAACAATTTTAAAGAACCTATAGAAATATTTTACTGAGTTACTATTCAGATTAATAGGAGAGACATCAAACATTTTTAATAACTATTCCTATTTGTGATATAATTTTCTAAAATTATAAATGAGGAAATTAGGGGCCAGGTGAGGTGGCTCATGCCGGTAATCCTAGCACTCTGGGAGGCCAAGGTGGGTGGATTGATTGAGGTCGGGAGTTCGAGACCAGCCAGAGTAAGAGCGAGACCCTTTCTCTACTAAAATAGAAAAACTGAGGCAAGAGGATTGCTCGCATCCAAGAGTTTGAGGTTGCTGTGAGCTATGACACCACGGCATTCTACCCAGGGTGATAGAGTGAGACTCTGTCTCAAAAAAAACTAAACTAAACTAAAGTAAAGTTAACTAAATAAATAAATAAATGAGGAAATTGACAAAAGGAACTTACAGACCTTCAAAGCTAGTTGCTGATACTGGTGTCCAAACATGGTACTTTTCATGTGGATGTCTTCGCCAAGGAGGGGCTCTGAAATAAAATACAAACAATTATTTGTAATGCTATATGTAGTATATAGTTTTATGTTCTTCCTAACAAGTAATCAATTTATTTATAAAATTAAAAAAATAGGTAAACTCTACCTCCTCAGTAGCTGCTTCTCTAAAATTTATCTTAATCGTGTTTTCTCTGTAGCCATAAACCTCCAGGCTCCTAATCTGATTACTTTGTGGATCAGTGCAGATTTTTATCTTTATCCCAGACAAAATTCCAGGCTTATCTTTACACTACCACCATCTTATGAAGGTGCTTAAGCTAATCACAGAAGCAAAAGGACCTTCTACTCAAGTTTACTACCCTCCCTGTGTACCAGAGAAAAAAGTTAAGCTTTTGACTTTATTTATTTACCTATTTGAGACAATTCTTCATCTCACTCTGTCATCCCAAGCTAGAGTGCTGTTGCAGCATAGCTCACGGTAACCTCAAACTCACAGGCGTTCACTGCAGCAGCCCACTAATTTTTCTAATTTTAGTAGAGGTGGAGCAGTCAGCCAATTTGGCTGCCCAGAGTGCTACCATTACAGGCCTGAGCCACTGCACCCCGCCAGGCTCTTGACTTTAAAGTTAGTTTTGGCTTGGCGC
Source organism: Perodicticus potto (assembly GCA_963574655.1). NCBI lineage: Eukaryota > Metazoa > Chordata > Mammalia > Primates > Lorisidae > Perodicticus > Perodicticus potto. The sequence continues at coordinate 31,843 of CAUYRH010028358.1, forward strand.
CTGTGGCTTGGCGCCTGTGACTGGGCTAAGGCGCCAGCCATGTACACCTGAGCTGGTGGGTTTGAATCCAACCCGGGCCTGCCAAACAACAATGATGGCTGCAACCAAATAATGGCCAGGTATTGTGGCAGGTGCCTGTAGTCTCAGCTACTTGGGAGGCAGAGGCAAGAGACTCGCTTGAGCCCAGGAATTGGAGGTTGCTATGAGCTCTGATGCCACAGCACTTTATCCAGGGTGACAGCTTGAGGCTCTGTCTCAAAAAAAAAAAAAATAATAATAAAGTTAGTTTTATTCAGAAGTCCTACTGAGGACTGTTGATGGAGGCCTATAGCCTGGGAGCAGTTCTGCCAGAGTGTTCCAAAGCAGGATTTCTGTTCACACTTGTGTCCTGGTGGAGAAGATTCAGTACCTGCAAAATCAGGTGTGCGTCCGGGTGCAAGTGTACATCTGGTTATGACTTACAGGAAGATAGATAATCACTAGTCCTGTCAGACGTTATCTTATGTGTAGAAAGACTAGGGGCATTTATCTTTTAAGAAATATAGTGACCTGCAGGCAAGCAGCACAGGGGTGGGGAGAGTGGGGTGTGGGGGTGTGAGGGGCTGGTGCTCTAACCCTTTTTGTCTTCAAAGCCTTCCTTTGGAGAACTTCACGTTGTCACAGGGTCAGGGACTTTGTGAATCACTGCAGGGAGGTCGCAGTGAGCAACAGAGCTCATTTGTGTACTTTCTCTCACATTCCCAACCCCATACAAAAATGGCAGCCACTTCCAAGTTATAGAATCTTTTATTAAAATCACTTTTTTTTTTTGAGACAGAATCTCACTTTGTCACCCTGGGTAGAGTGCCATGGCGTCATAGCTCATAGCAACCTCAAACTCTTGGGCTTAAGTGATTCTCTTGCCTCACCCTCCGAGTAGCTGGGACTACAGGTGCCTGTCACAACGCCTGGCTATTTTTAGAGATGAGGTCTTGCTCTTGCTCAGGCTGGTCTCAAACGCCTGAGCTCAGGCAATTCACCTGCCGTGGCCTCCCAGAGTGTTAAGATTACAGGCGTGAGGCACAGCCCCTGGCCCCAAATCACCCATTTTTAAAGACAGCTGACGACCTACCCCATAAAATCCTAAAAATAGAAAGGAAGAAACCTAAATGTGTACTCTTTCTCGGTACAGAGAAATTTCTCAGGGTGAAGGAGCAGTGCAAGGTTTGGAGAGTTTAATTTCGCTAAAATTGACTTCCTGTGAAATTTAACGAAGCCCTGTTTAAAATCATAGTATTACTAGTGTTATATGCTGAGGTACACTTTAAAGTTTCTACTCTCATTGCATTTGCAAAGTCTCTCTGGCGTAGAAGTGTTATATTAATTAATTATGTTATTAATATATTATATCAATTATACTTAAGTATAATATCAGTGTTATGCTAGAGCTGGCTCACAAAAGCTAAATGTTAAAATTCTTCATAAAGTTTTCAATCCTATTGTCAAACACAGTCATTATTAAAAGTCAAATTATATAAACCTGAAATTTAATTTACATTTAAAAGAAAGGTAATAAATTCTCAAAATTTGCCTGGACATTTTGCTATTATTTATTCACTTGAGGTTATTTGTGACTGTGATAGCTCTATTTGGATTGCCAGATAAGATGCTGGCTACTCATTTAAATCCATTGAAGTTTGAATTTCAGGTATATAACGAAAAACATCTTAGTATAAGTATATCCCAAATATTGCATGGAAATATTTATACTCAACTATATGCTGTTTGTCTAAAATTCTAATTTAATTGAGCATTCTGAATTTATTTCCCTCCCCTCCCCTCCCGTCCCTTCCCTTCTCTTCTCTTTAGGCTACAGGGATACCCCACTGTGCCTAGCTGGCAACTTGGGTTTTGTATGGAGAAAATACTATGTAATAGTGCACATCTCTTCCAGAATCCATGTTCAGCAAGTTTATATTGGTAGCTTGAAATCAGTGATAGTAGATGTATTTATCCATAGAAGTCAGCACACAGTAAAAATCAGGGCTTCCACCCTTCAACAAATTGTTAAATCCAATATACAACGGAGTGAACATAATCCACTTTAATCATTTTAACGATATTGTAAGATGCTTTCTAGATGCTTAGCATGGACTGATTCTTTGGTTATTTGATCATGACAAGGAAAATAAATGAGTTTATACACGTTCTGTTCTTTTCTCTATACACTTACCTTTACATGAAGAAGGCACTATCATTTGTGAAAACCTTCTAACAACTTTAGCATAGTTTTGAAAAAAATGATGTTTTACTCAACATTGGGGGCATCTCCATAGATAACTGTAAATATAAACATGTTTTAAAAATTCCTTAAATATCTCTCCAATGTAATATCTATATCTGCTGGCATAGTCTTTCAATTCCCATCATCTTGTACTTTTTGAGGTTAGAATAGTATGGACATTGTAGGAAGAGGACTAAACTTGGAAAAACAAGTTAAGTACTGTGAAGAAGATGTATAAGAAAAGCTACGGTTTCTTTGTTCCCCCTTATCTCTGTAATAGCATGCACTGATGCTTCTCACTACCATCAATCTGTGTTTTAGAAGATGCTGCAAGCTAAATGCAATTGCTTACAGGTCAATTCATTGAAAGTATTTTGATCCCCCTACTTCAAATTAAATAAGTGAAATGAAAGAATAGATCAATTAATCATTTTAGGCCTTGGGTCATCGGGGTCAGTGACCTCCATGGGCTGATAACTGAATTGGATCCTACAGAGGACTGACAATATCAGGTTTCTACTTGCCTTGTTTAATCATTTATGTGTGCCCTATTATTCATAAAGAGAAGTATACTGCTAGCGGCTCCAGACTCAAGTTCATCAATATTATACAACAGGTGCAGGGGTTTCCAGGGCAGGGAAGTCGGAATGGCACTTTTCACTAGGAAATGTGAAAGGCAGAGTAATTGTCTTCCAAATTCACATCAGGCACAGAAGTGCATATTAGGGTTACTGTGGGTGACATTTTCATCTCACTGTCATCCTCTCATGCGGCATCTTTGAAACAAGACACCACCTCTTCCTCTTCTTTCTGCTCCTCCTCCTCCTTTCTTTCTTTTCTCTTCTTTATATCAAAAATCCTAAGACTGGTAATTTATTTATTTATTTATTTCGTTTTTGTTGAGACAGAGTCTCACTATGTTGCCCTGGGTAGAGTGCCGTGGTGTCACATCTCATAGCAACCTCAAACTCTCAGGCTTAAGCGATTCTCTTGCCTCCATCTCCTGAGTAGCTGGAACTACAGGCACCCGCCACAATGCTCTACTAAAGACTGGTAACTTAAAAGCATATGGGTAGCACCCGTGGCTCAGTGAGTAGGGCACTGGCCCCATATACCGAGGGTGGTAGGTTCGAACCCAGCCCTGGCCAAACTGCAACAAAAAAATAGTCAGGTGTTGTGGCAGGCGCCTGTAGTCCCAGCTACTCGGGAGGCTGAGGCAAGAGAATCGCCTAAGCCCAGGAGTTGGAGGTTGCTGTGAGCCATGACCCCACAGTACTCAGCTGGGGGCAACAAAGTAAGACTCTGTCTCTAAAATAATAATAAAAAAAAAATAAAAGCGTGGGTAGTCATTTTCTCTACGCAGATTAGATTTAAGCTAGCTACTTACACTTCCTCACATACGCTTGCTTGCTGTTAACTGAACAAGTTTGGATTTGAAGAATGCTAATATTATTTCACTTGTGCTCATTTTCTTCCATCAAATGAAATATTAAGTGTTGTCTCCACATACAAACTATTATGTACACAGAAACTGAGTGAATTCTAACACAAAACTAGTTGTTTTGAAAATGGTCATTGGAATAAATAAAATAGATGATGAATTATTTACCTGAATTGGACCATCATAACAAAATTTATTCTAGCAATAGCTTAATGCTCAATTTTCAGTGGTTCCTAAATCAGGAATTCTTCAGCACTTGGCAAGAAACCAAGGAAACCTGAAGAAAAACATTAAGGAGCCTTCTTTTCATAATTTCAAATTATGATAGGTAATTCCAGCCCCCTCTTACCCAGATAACCTTTGTTTCCTGGTGCCCTTCTAACTCATTTTGAGGATGTGACCTTTCAAGGACAGGGAGAATTATTTTTACTGCTTTAAGGAATAGGAAGAGCAAACATCATCTAAGATTTAAAGATTCGGCATCCCCTCACCTTCTTTATATATAGACACAGGACTAACATAAATAGCTACAGAGGGCCTTAAAGAAACTATGCTTGGAGAAGTGATGTACAAAGAAATAGAAGATGAAGAGAGAGTTTGCGCGAAAGTAGCATACATTAGGCGGGGAGCCACATGACTTTACAGTCAGAGCAGAACCAGGCAAGTGCAACTCACTTTTTAGCCACACTGGCATTCCATGTTAATGCACCCTCTTAGTCCTCAGTACCAGGCAACAACAGCAGTGGTGAAGTACAGGGGAGAAGGCTACAATGTCCTCCCGACAAGCCTGCGAGGTAGATTCGCTCATGGTTGCTTAAAGGAAGAGCGGTTGAGGGCGGCGCCTGTGGCTCATCGAGTAGGGCGCCGGGCCCCATATACCGACAGTGGAGGGTTCAAACCCAGCCCCGGTTGAACTGCAAAACAAAAAAATAGCCGGTCATTGTGGCGGGTGCCTGTAGTCCCAGTTACTAGGGAGGCTGAGGCAAGAGAATCGCCTAAGCCCAGGAGATGGAGGTTGCTGTGAGCTGTGTGATGCCACGGCACTCTACCGAGGGTGATAAAGTGAGACTCTGTCTCCACAAAAAAAAAAAAAAAAAAAAAAAAGGAGCAGTTGATCAGGGAGATTGAGAAATACACTCAATATCATTCAGTTGGCAAATAGAAAAAGTGGGGCACAAAACCCCCAGGTGTAGGAAAAAATTCTTCCATTTTTTTTCCAGCAACATTTTTCTGACCAGAAAGTCTGGTATGAGCTATTGAAAATTCAGTTGTCTCGCACTCATTTTTGCGTGAATTTGAAGTCTTTGAATCTTACTTCAAGAGCTACATGCCTGGAGACAATACATATCCTTTGATTTTGTATATGATTATGCTCTATAACAGAGGTTCTCAACCTTCCTAATGCCTCAGCCCTTTAATACAGTCACTGTGGGTCGTGACCCCCAGATTGAGAACCACTGCTCTACAATATCTGGACTCTTCATGTTCTGTATTGTTATACTCTATGTGTGCACCTTGAGGACGGAAGCACTCTCCCCTGTACTTCACTGCTGTTGTTGTCTCTGAAGGGTCTGGTACTGTGCCTGGCACACAGCATGTGCTCAATGTATCATAAATATTTCATGAATAAATGAATGAATGTGCCTATAGAACACCCCTAGAGGATACTGTGCAAGAGTAGCTTGCCCTTAGTGTGCAGGAAGGACAGTCAGCCTCTCCTTGGGTGTCTGTAAGCAGTGAAAGGTGTCAGGGGACCGTCTGTGGGCTGCACCTGCCTGGCTGTCTTCTCTGGCTACAGAGCGTGTGCTGCCTGAGGAGGCAAGATGGTGACTCTGTCCACCCTGGGCAGAACAGGGCTGGTGAAAGGCAGTGCCAGCTGCTTAGATTTTGTCCCTTCCATCTCTCAGAAAAGTAGCCCTGCAGCCTAGAGGACCCGGGGTTCAGTTTCACACAAACCTGGGTGTTATTTCAGAGCAGCAGCAGAACTGGTTAGATTAGTGAATGAAAACCTGGGTGGAATCCCACGGGGTCACTTCATCGTACATTTTTCTCACCAGTCACATGAAGAATTCAAGCAGTGGGACCTGCAGGGCCCTCCCAGTCCTAAACTCTGCAGCTTATGGCTGTGCCAGGTTAGAAAAGTAGGCACCAGGCTCACATTAGCCTTGCCTTAGCAAACTGGCCAGGCCACACTTCTTACCCTGTCAAGATGCAGTACTAATGAAACAACAGTGAGAAACGTACCTTAAAGATGGCTTAGTCAACTAACTACATGATGTTTATTGTAGTTACTAAACACACAAACAAAATCTTTGATAACTATTGTGCTCTTGGTAGGCTGATGAGTAAACTGGATCCCAGAGAGAATTGGCAATATTAAGTTTCTCTTTGCTTCACTTTAATCATTTATGTATACTGGCAGGCTGTGTGTGTGTTTTAACTGGTCATTTAAGTAATATTCTATCAACAGAATGTTATCTGGAAAGCATTACTCAGTACAGAAATGGCAGGACATGGGCAGCTCTAGTAGCTCAGTGGGTAGGGTGTTGGCCACATACACCATAGGTGGCAGGTTCGAACCCAGCCTGGGCCTGCCAAACTACAATGACAACTACAACACCAAACTAGCCAGGAGTTGTGGTGGGTGCCTATAGTGCCTATTGTCCCAGCTACTTGGGAGGCTGAGGCAAGAGAATCACTTAAGCCCAAGAGTTTGAGGTTGCTGTGAGCTGTGACGCCAGAGCACTCTACCGAGGGAGACATAGTGAGACTGTCTCAAGAGAAAAAAAAAAAGAAATGGCAGGTTAGGTTGCTGATTTTAAATCAGTCATCTTGGTCACTGTATGTACAACAGGAAATAGAATTTGGCGTTAGATTCTTTTTATCCACTGGTTTATGTCCTTTGTTGGATTTGTTCTTAATTCTTCCAACGGATTTTCTTTTGAGTGATTATTTTTGGTTTTGTTTTGTTTGTTTTTTAGATTTGGGAGTTATTTTTCACTAAATGTAATAATTACGTACTATATATGTTTTTTCTTCTTCTTCTCTTTTTTTTTATTTTTGTGTGTTCATGTTGCCAATGTTCATCTTCAATAACACCACCCTGATTCTCACAAACATAAACACTGGAGCAGATTGATTGAAGTAATTTACAGATTAGATCTTGATAAAAAACTTATCTGGGAACTTCCCTTTAACACTGGCAATTAGGAACAGGAATATTAACTCATCTGATGATCCAGGGTTTTCAAACCTTTCTGACCATGACTTATAATGGCTCAGGGCCTGTGGCTCAGCACCTGTGGCTCAACGGGCTAAGGCGCCAGCCACATACACCTGAGCTGGCGGGTTCGAATCCAGCCCGGGCCCGCCAAACAACAATGACGGCTGCAACCAAAAAATGGCCAGGCGTGGTGGTATCCAGGGTGACAGTTTGAGGCTCTGTCTCAAAAAAGAAATACAGATTTATCATTGTGATCCAGAATATGTGTGTGTGTATCAGAAAAGTTTCACTATTTTTTCTTAGTATGAGTTGTGTGCTCTGATTTTTTTTAAAAAAATCTCTATTTTTAAGAAGTGATGGCTGTAATTCACTATCCTGATTCATAACCCCCAAATGGGTGGTGATCTGCAGTTGGCACACAGTTGTTTGGCCTTAGAATAGATACATCTGAGTTATCCATACCCCATGTTGTGATGGAGCAGCTTTGCTATGACTATTTGCTTTTTAAAATCAGCAAAAATATTGACCTCTTTCATAATAGCCAATGATGGCTTAGTTGAGGTGTGGCTGTTATCCTTGCAAGGACCCAGTTACTTTTTTTTTTTTTTAGATATAAGAGTCTCGCTCTGTTGCCCCAGGCTACAGTGCAGTGGTGTCAGCCTAGCTTATAGCAACCTCAAACTCCTGGGCTCAAGAAATCGTCCAGTGTCAGTATCCTGAGTAACTGGGACTACAGGAACTGACACCATGCCCAGACAATTTTTTCTATTTCTGATAGATATAGGGTCTTGCTCTTGCTTTAACTCCTGAGCTCAAGTGATCCTCCCACCTCAGCCTAGGCTAAGATTAACGGCATGGGCCATCACACCCAGCTCCTACCTATTTACTTTTTCTTTTCTTTTCTTTTTTTTTTTTTTTTTGAGACAGAGTGTAATTTTGTCATCCTCAGTAGAGTGCTGTGGCATCATAGCTCACAACAACCTCAAACTCTTTGGGGGGGGGGGGTCAAGGGATCCTCTTGCCTCAGCCTCCCAAGTAGCTGGGACTATAGGCGCCTGCGGCAACACTTCGAGAAGGGGTCTGGACCTTGCTCAGGCTGGTCTCGAACCTGTGAGCTCAGGCAGTCCACCCGCCTTGGCCTCCCAGAGTGCTAGGATTACAGGCGTGAGTCACCCCGCCCGGCCCCCTTGTTTACTTTCTGTTGTTAGAGTCATCTGAGGCTTTCACTGTTTATGCTGAGTGGGTTTAAATGATCTGATTTGAGGAAAGAGGAGCCTACCTCTTCCCAGGCCCCTTCCTGGCAGTGGGCTTTGGCAATGAATGAGATGGGCAGAGCAGAGGGAAGTGGACACAAGCCCCACAGTGACTGACTAGTTGGCTTGAGAGGCTGCTGGGTTTTGAGGAAGAAAGGTTCTTGTTAGGGGCCACTGCTGTTGGTCCCTGGGTCTCCGGGCAAGGGTCACTGCAGTAGTCTCAGCCACTGCTGCGTCGGAGACTGCTACGCTCAATTAATAGCCAGGCTTTGCTTTTCTCCCTGGTAGATAAGCAGACCCTCTTCCCTGGCAGTTAGGTGAAGACATGTGACTGAGTTTTAGCCAAGGATGCGAGTGGGAGATGCCTGTCTCAAACAAACCTCCTACCGCCAGGCTGGCCCTTACCCCAGGCCTGCTGCTGGCTGCACGCAAACAACTCTGATGGTGCAGAGAAGGGAGAGTCACCCACACTCTCACACTGCACTGTGACGTGACTGAGGAATTCTCCTTTACTACGGGAAGTCATTGAAATGTGGGGGTTGTTATAGCAGTTTGCCTACCCTGAGTAGTTGTATACATTTGTCTCCTTTAAATTCTTCTAAATAGTACTGGCATAGTCTCTCATGACTGTAATCCTAGCACTCTGGGAGGCTGAGGTGGGAGGATTTGAGGCCTGGAGTTTGAGACCAGGTTGGGCAACATTGCAAGAGAGACCGCATGTCCACAAAAAAATAATATTAAAAAAAATTAATTGGGGCTTGGTGCCTGTAGCTCAGGGAGTAGGGTTCAAGCCTGGCCCAGGCCTGCTAAACAATAATGACAACAACCAAAAAAAAAAAAAAAAAAAAAAAAATAGCTGGGCATTGTGGCGGGCACCTGTGGTCCTAGCTACTCAGGACCAGGGGCAAGACAGTTGCTTAAGCCCAAGAGTTTGAGGTTGCTGTAGCTGTGACGCCACAGCTTTCTACTGAGGGTGACATAGTGAGACTCTGTCTCAAAAAAAAAGAAAAAAAAATTAGCTGGATGTAGTGACACATACTCAGAGTCCTAGCTACTTGGGAGTGGCTCAGGCCAGAGGTTTGAGCTAGGAGTGCCTTGAGCTAGGAGTTGGAGGTTCCAGCAAACAGTGTTTATGCCATTGCACTCCAGCCTAGGGAACAGAGAGGGACTCATCTTAAAAAGAAAAAAAAAGAAATCTGTTCATGAATGTCCAAGAAAATGAAGAAATAACAAGATCTCCTAAGTGGAGTGTTTGCATTCATTTTGTCTTCTCTCCACCTATTCTCCACACTGTGGTTTCAGTGTCCCCCCATGTAAATCAGTCATGTTAGCTGTGGCTCCCTCCTGCCTGGCCCCTTCATGGTTAAATGTTCCAGTGCCTTTGCACTGCCTCCAGGATGGTTTGGACCTGCCACAGGTGGAGACCTACCTCTCCACCTTCTCTCCCCAGGCTTTCCCTCTTTCATTCCCCTCACTCCCCCTATTTTAGTTACACAGACCTTCTTCCTTCCTCGACTTCCACCCCTCGTCTTTTCTCCAGCCACAGAGCTTTTGCACATCCTATTCTTTCTGCCTAGAACAGGGGTTGATACCGTTTTCCATGAAAGTCAAGACAGTAAATATTTTAATCTTTTTGAAGCATACCATGTCCATCTCGACTACTTAAATCAGCCATAGACAATATGTAAATAAATGGGTGTGACTTTGATCCAATAACACTTTATATGTATATATATATATATATATATATATATATTTTTTTTTTTTTCTTTTTTTGAGACAGAGCCTCAAGCTGTCACCTGGATAGAGTGCCGTGGCATCACAGCTCACAGCAACCTCCAATTCCTGGGCTCAAGTGACTCTCCTGCCTCTGCCTCCTAAGTAGCTGGAACCATAGGCACCCGCCACAACGCCCGGCCATTTTTTGGTTGCAGCCGTCATTGTTGTTTGGCGGGCCTGGGCTGGATTCAAACCCGCCAGCTCAGGTGTACGTGGCTGGCACCTTAGCCCGTTGAGCCACAGGCGTCGAGCCAACACTTTATTTTTAACAATCTGTAGCTGGCGAGATTTGGCCCATGGGCCATAATTTACTGACCCCTGGCCTAGAATGTTCTTCCTACTCTTTTTTCCTAGTGAATAGCCCTATGCTTCCTTTAGCTCAACTAAAATATTTCTTTCCCAAGGAAGCCTTCTCTGGTTGATATACTGACGGGATAAAATCCTCCCCTTATATGTTCTCATGATACCATGTATTAATGCCTTTGTGGCAATTGCTACACTTGAAATTTTACATTGCCCAGTAGTGATCAGAAAGAGCTTGTATTCTTGATTGCCCATTATTATTCATTTATTGTTATGTGCAATAAATGGCCACTTTAGGATTATTGCCGAGTACCTAGGACAGAGTAAAAAATGTCATTGTTCAAGATTCTGCAATTTAAAATAATGTATTCATTCATTTGTTCAATTGAGAAATTTTTATTGAAGTTCTATTGAATTACAAGAAGGATGCCAAGATGTATAATATAGGAAGCCATCATTTCAGATATCTTGGTGGTTGTTTTTGTATCTAAAAAATAAAGATGAATATGGGGAAACAGCAGGGTGCCCATAGGCCCAGGTACCTGAGAGACTGAGACAGGAGTGTCACTTGGACCCAGGAGTTTGTGGCTGACGTATGCTATGATTGTGCTGTGAGTAGCCACTGCACTCCAGCCTGGACAACGAAGCAAGATTTTTATCTCTATAAAGTGGTGTCAGGAAATCACAAAACTGGGAGCAATGGAAGTAGTGCTTTTATGACTGTAATATTCTGCTATGTGTCAACGATTCGATTTTTCAGGACTTTATTGGTTCAAGATAATATAGAATGTATTGCTGGCATACCCATTAATTTTGTCTTCCCACATGCTGTTCAACCTGGGCAAGATTCGGAGATTTCCTTCTGGCATTTCAAGCTGCGATATCTAGAGCCTTTCACCTCCTCTGCCAGACTCAAGGAGTTGCTGCACCATCAGAATCAGAATCAGACGCCCCAGCACCCGAGAGACAGAAGCAGATGTGCTCACCAGCCCTCTTGATTCCTCATGCTAAACCAACTATTTTCTGAAAAGAAGGCTAGGAAAGCAATACTTTTACAGGTGAAGCAGACATAGGAGCTAGGGCCTCCAGATGCTTCTGTGTGTTTGGGGCTGTGTTTGTGAGTTTATATGCATGAAACGGGAGTATCCTGAGTTAAGACAGGATTTTTGGCTCGGCGCCTATGGTTCAACGGGCTAAGGCGCCAGCCACGTACACCTGAGCTGGCGGGTTCGAATCCAGCCTAGGCCCGCCAAACAACAATGACGGCTGCAACCAAAAAATGGCCAGGCGTTGTGGTGGGCGCCTATAGTCCCAGCTACTTCGGAGGCAGAGGCAAGAGACTCGCTTGAGCCCAGGAATTAGAGGTTGCTGTGAGCTGTGATGTCACCCTCTACCCAGGGTGACAGCTTGAGGCTCTGTCTCGAAAAATAAATAAATAAATAAAAAATAAATGTCTCCTGTGGGCAACCCTACCCCAGGATCCCATGGGCAGGGGAATTCTGGGAGATGTAGTTCAGCTCAGGTAAGCTATCACACTATAAAACCACCAAAATGTCCTTTAAAACCTGAATAAATAGGCTCTGCACCTGTAGCACGGTGGTTATGATGCCAGCCACATACACCAAGGCTGGCGGGTTTGAAACCA
>CAUYRH010028370.1:0-25775 GCA_963574655.1 Perodicticus potto
TCAATGTGTCAAAATCTTTGGTCATTTGGTCTTTGAATTCCTTGAATTCTTGAGACAATTTTTGAAATGCACACAGAATTTGTAATTCCAATTTTTCATATATTTTATTGATCTTGTTTGCAATCCAAATTCTTAATTCAATTTCTGACAACTCAGCCACCTGTTAAGGCATAGGATCATCATTTGTCGCCGCCAAATGGTCCCATGGGGGGGGGGTTGACCTAGTCTGGTTGTTCATGTTTCCAGAGCTTTTCCGCTGATTCCGCCCCATGAATATTTTGCACCGTTTGGCTGTATGAGTAGATAAGAACAAGTTGGTTGGAGGTTCTAGGAGTAGTGATTGACCAGTCCTTTGCCTGAAAACTGGGACTGATGTCTGTACCTTTTCCCCTAGAGTTTTAACAAGAACCTGTACAGTGCTACTGCTTGCGAAACTAGGGACCTTCTTGGTGTGGCGGGGTGAAGTGACTCTGTCTTATTTTCAGCTGGTCTCTGTCTTACCCTATAGAATCAGTTATTCTGGATAGACAGGTTGTGTAATTCTAGGTATTGGTCCATTTCTACCACACTGTCAAGTTTCTGAGCATAAAGTTTTTGTAGTAATCAGCTATGGTCCCTTGTATCTCTGTGGAAGCTGTTGTTATTTCCCTTTTTTGTTTCTGGTTGAAGTTATTAGTAATCTTTCTTTTCTGTTTCTAGTTAATCTGGCCAAAGGCTTTTTGATTATATTTATCTTTTCAAGAAACCAACTTTTTGTTTCATTAACTTTCTGAATGATTCATTTTGTTTTTGTTTTTGTTTTTCTGATTTAAATTTGGTTATTTCTTTTCTTCTATCAGGCTTGGTATTGGGTTGCTCTTCTTTTTCCATTTCCTTGAGATGATTTATTAGGTTGTTTATGTGTACTCTTTCTGTTTTTGTGATGTGGACAACTATTGCAATAAATTTCCTTCTTATGACTGCTTTTGTATTATCCCACTGTTTTTTGGTACCTTGTGGTTTCATTGTCATTTTGTTCAAAGGATCTAATAATTTCATTTCTTATATCTTTCTTGACCTAGCCATAATTCAGCATAAGTTTGTTTAATTTCCATAACTTTGTGTGGGGGTAAAGGCTTTCATTAGAGCTGTGTTCCTCCATTATTCCCTGAAGGTAAGAAAAGATGCAAGGTATAATTTCAATTTTTAAAATTTTATTGAGATTTTATTTGTTTCCTAGGGTATGATCAATTTTGGAGTATGATCCATGAGCTGATGTGAAGAATGCATACTTATTAGCTTTGGGATGGTATTTTCTGTATATGTCTATTAAGCCCAATTATTCTAGAGTTGCATTTAATTCCCCCATTTTTTTTTGCTGTTTAATTTCTGTTTGGAGGATCTGTCCAGTTCCATCAGAGGGATATTAAAGTCCCCACTATTATGATGTTGTAGGATACCATATTGTTCAGACCAACTAAGACGCATTTTATAAATTTGAGAGTGTTTAAGTCGGATGCTTATATATTTAGAATTGAAATTATCCTCTTGTTGTATTATTCCCTTGACCAATATGTAGTGACCATCTTTGACTTTCTTTACTTTTGTTGCTTTAAATCTACTTGTATTTGAAAATAACATTGCAATCCCTCCCCTCTTCTGATTTCTTTTTGCATGAAATATTGTTTTCTAACCCTTCGCACTGAGTCTAGTTTTGGCCTTAGAGGTTAGATGTTTGTCCTGAAGACAAATATGGATGACTTGTATTTTTTCAATCCTGTCAGCCAGCCTGTGCCTCTTCAGTGGGAAGTTCCAGCCATTCACATTTATTGAGAGATCTGACAAGTATAGAGGAGTTCTCTTTGTCTTATTTTCTGAAGGTCCATTGCATAATTTTTATCTCTTCTACCATTGTGGAGTATAGGTTTTGTCCTTTAGTTTCTGGGTGTCTACTTCCCTGGTGGTCCATTGTAATGGTCAGTGCAAAGAACAGATCTGAATTCTTCCTTAGTGCTGGTCTTTTTGTGGTGAATTACCTCAATGTTTGCATGTCAGTAAATGTTTTGTTTTTTTTTTTTTCTCCATTGAATATAATACTTAGTTTAGCAGAATACAGATCCTAGGGTTAAAACTGTTTTCTTTAAGAAGGTTAAAAAAAGACGATCACCCTCTTCTGGCTTGAAAAGGTTCATCTGAAAATTTCATGTTGCCCTGATGGATCTGCCCCTGTAGGTATTTTGGTGTTTACTCCTCGCTGCTTGCAGAATTTTCTCTTTAATTTTTCCCTTGGCCATGTTCATTAAAATACATCTAGCAGATGCTCTGTTTGTGCTGAGATGAACCAGAATTTGATATTCATGTAAGAGCAGTGTGTCAGTATCTTTGCTGATGCTTCAGAAAATTTCATTTATGACATCCTCCAGTAGTACTTCCATTCCTTTGAGTCATTCTTTTTTCCCTTCAGGGATACCTATAATTCATATGTTGGAATACTTTGTGAAGTCCCATAATTCTCTACGCAATTGCTCTGCTTACTTTCTTCTTTTCTGCCTTTTTAAATTCCTTAGTTAGCTCAGGGCCCTTATGCTCCAGCTCTGATATTCTTTCTTCTGCATGGTCTAATGTGTTTTTGATACTTTTTTCTTTTTTTTTGAGACAGAGTTTCACTTTGTAGCCGTTGGTAGAGTGCCGTAGAGTCACAGCTCACAACAACTTTCAACTCTTGGGCTTAAGCAATTCTCTTGCTTCAACTTCCCAAGAATCTGGGATTATAGGCACTCACCACAACACCCAGTCATTTTTGTTATTTTTGTCATTGTTGTTTAGTAGGCCCAGGCCAGGCTCAAACCTGCCAGCCTCGGTGTACATGGCCAGTGCCCTAACTACTGAGCTACTAACACAGAGTCTGTTTTTGATACTTTCTACTGCATCTTTAAGTTCCCTAAGTGACTTTTTCAATTCCTTAAGTTCTTATATATCCTTTTTAATTTCATCATGTCTTTCATTCATGTCTTGGGTCAATTTTAAATTTCTTTTTGGTGAATTTCAGCTTTCCCTTCAATTTCCTTCATTGTTTTTGCCTTTGACTCTAAATTACCTTTGTGTCATTTCCATAATTTATTTTTTTAATTTAAAATTAATATGAGGGCACATATTATTAGGTTACAATGCTTATGTTTGTCAGGTAAGGTCCCTGTCGTAGTTGTGTTCTGCTCCCAGGTTGCCATGTACCCTTATATTGTGTCCATTAGGTCAGAATTTCTTTATAGGTGGGATACTTTGTGGTAGCTGCCTTGTGATCTCTTGGAGTATTGATCTATTCTTGTTTTTCCTATTGCTAGAACTGCTTTTTCTTGGTTCCTACTCATGTGTGTTTTATTGTTATTCATTTCCTTCCTCTACTTTCTCCTATCAATTCCTCCCCCTGCTTAATTTTCCTTGTCTCTGTGCTTAGGTGTCGGAGTGGCCTTTTGGTATAGGGACATAAAGAAGAAACAAATAAAGAGTCAGAAGGGAGAAAAGAATAAAAGAAAAAAGTATTAAAGAAAAATTTTAAAGAGGATTTAGGAGGCCATTAAAATAGGAGTTAGAATGGCGTTCAGCAGGGCATGTTGAACCACACCCTCAGTTCCATAATTATGGGGAGCTGGGGCATATGGGCCAGTTGCTCCTTACCAGCCTGAGCAAAAGCAAAACCCCACCTCTGCCAAATACAAAAGAAAATCAGCAGTGTTTCATGGTGGGCACCTACCAATACAGTCCTTAAAAAACCAAAGCTAGAGAGACACCCTAGCTTAGGGTTTCAAGAACTCCTTGAGCCACGCCAATGCAATGGCATGCCAGCCCAGGCATCAGAACAAGGCTCTGTCCCAGAAATAAAGCACGGAATGAAATAGAACAAAACAGACAAGAATTAAAAGGAGGTATATCTTAGTTTTTGTTTGTAGGATTTATGAAGGAAATATGAGATAAGTAGAAAAATATTCACAAAAGAAAGAAAAGAACAGAAAAATAGAAAAGGAAGAAATACTTCTCTGGGATGTACCCACCAGCCATTCTTCACTCCTTCAGAATGAACAGCCCCTATGGTCTAAATCATGAATGACTGCACTCTCCTTTGTGTCCATAACCTGGAGTTCATTTCCAGGAGACTTCCCTGTAATTCTGCTCAGGCCTACTGTAAAATCTGTCAAGGAAGGAAGCTTTTCTTTTCCCCACTTCCAACATGGGCCAAAATATGGAAAAAAGAAAACTGTATAATTTGAAATATCAGATTGTTCCTCGAGACCAAAGGACAAGTAGCCATAGCATTCTTACCAACACATCCAAGAAGATTGTGCTGATCAACAAATTACCCCTATTTCTAGATTTGGCAGATAAAAGCAGTGAGATTGGGGTAGTTTATTGAGGCAAAGTTTCATGTAGCCATATCTTCAGATGGCTCTGGGAAACCCCATATTCTTTGCATTTTTATCCATCAAAAGTGAGTTTATATCTCAAACTCCCTTGTAAGATGGACAAGTGGACTCTGATGGAAGAATATGGTGCAGTTCCTGGAGTTAACATAACAAATAAAAACCCTACTAACTCCACACTCGAATTTCTTGATTTTTACAGTAGAGATGATAATAATTATTACCTAGATTTATAAGGTACCACAGTGTCTTTACAAAGAGGAAGTCCATCATGTGGGCTGCTCTTGAACTCTGAATGTGGGGTGTGTTCCATGTCTATATTATCAACATCATGACAAAAACTGAGTTAGAGAAATAAAAAAAAGAACTAAGTTAGAAATCCAGCGAGGTCTGTGCCTCCACTAGTCTACGGACCTTTCAGAGCTATCCAGCCAGAAACCCAGAGAAGCTGGTGTTGACAATGAACCGACTGTGCTCCGTCGTAAAGCTGGTGTAGGTTACTGGACGCATTCCTCCATCCCTCATCTTCCCATCTCCTCAAGGAATAAGCTTTATTACAAATGACCCCCAAAATGTGAGTTACCCAATTGGCAACTCTACAATGTACCTTGATTCAAAGCCAGTGCAGGAGCATAAATAACAATTCCAGTATACAGAATCTAGGTGGTGGGAAGGGAGAAAGTCAAATTAATTATAAAATTCATTAATTGTATCTATGAATCACACACATAAATAAAATATTTTTTCTAGTAACTTCAATTGTGAATTAAAAGAGCAATTTCCATGTATTTAATAAAATTTGTTTGTAACTTGAAAAAAAAGGAAAGAAAGAAATAAAAAGGCAGAAAAATCATGACAAAGATAGAACCTTTGATATTGAAGAAAACAAAAATGAAAAACTAAAATCAAAACAAAAGTTTAAAAAAGAAGAAAATAGCAAAAATAATTAGAGGAAAAAAAATATTGCAATGTATTTCCTGGGCACAAGGAGATCCTCTGAAAAGAATAAAAGAAAACAAAACAAAACAAAAAAATATTTAATGCCATATATTGCCTGGACACCAAATGGCCTCCAGGGTAATGAGATCATAAACAAACATGCTGTTTCTACTGTGTATAATTGAGGCAGGAAGCCACTATCTAGTTGCTGTGGAAACCCAATCCAATCTTCCTGATTTATTTGACCTCATTTGGGGTCTGGTGGCTTTGCTCTGTTCAATTCTTGCAGGGTTGGGAGCCTGAAGCTCATGCTCAATTTCTTGGGAGACAAACCTTGACCTTCCAAACAGGTCATCTTGGCCACAAAGGGATCTGCACAGGGGTGGAGATCTGTCCATCTCACCCCAAGGGTGGCTGACTGAGTCCAGCAGGTGAGCCAAAGCTGGCCACATGTTGGGCCCTTGTGGCTATTCCTTCCCAGCATCCCTCCCACTATGGGTTGCCTTTGCTCCTGGTGGCCAAACCTCGGAGTTCAAACCTACCTGCAAGTCCAAATCCAGCCACCATTCAAGATTTCTTACTCTCTCAGGCCATCCTATCACTGCTCCAGTGAGCTCTCAAGTCCAAAAATAACAACAACAAAAAGTGTCTTCCCTGTGTCCAGCACTCTAGGAAATGGCCATCCTCTGCATGCAACCAGGCACCCACCTTCTGTATGGTTTCCCACTGCTCCTGTCCTCCTCTTTAGCTCCTGGAGAGCCCCACTGTCTCATTGTACCCCTAGAATGATGTTTCTTGGAGAGACATTGCAACAAGAGTTGGCTGAAAACCACTTGCCCCCATCTCACTTGCCAAAGCTCATGAGGAGATGTCTCTACTCCACTATGTTGGACCTTCTGCCTCAGCTTCCCTTGATCTGAGTTACTAATGGAACATAGAGCAAGATTTCTGCCTTGATTAATTTACATCATCTCCCTTAAATTGAGGCAAGTAATCTTTTATATACAAACAGACTTTTGACACAGTGTATAATTGCATATAAGATTATATTAATATAAAATATATATATCTTAAATATTTAAATAAATATTTCAATAAAATGTAATTTAATTTAAATGTATTCAAATATATTTATATATTTGGATATATTCAAATATTGGCATATATTTTGAATATACTTAAATAAATATTTGAATAAAATATTAAAATTTTAAAATAAAATAATGAAAACGTTTTAAATAAAAATTTTTTATTTAAATTAAATAAATATTTTTTTAATTATTGAAAAATAAATTTTAAATAAAAATATATTTATATTTAAATTAAAAATATATAATTAGTATCTATAATATATAAGTAAATAATACATATTTAAATAAAAAACATATTTCATATTTTATTAAATAAAATTTATATATTCCTAATTTATATAAATATAGTTTTATATTTATTGAAATTAAATATATATAATTTAAATAATATAGATACATATATAAATTGTAGATATTTTGTAATGAATATTTTGTAAATAAGGAACATTTAGCTATATATATGTATAAATATACATATATATATGAATATATATATATATATTAAAAATCCTAGATTTTCTTCCCATGTACACTGAGTTCAGTTCATTGGAAGTTGAGCATGATTGACATGTAATTCTTCTCTCAGAGCAACATTAGCTATAAAAATGGAGACAGACCAACCAATTACTGGGTATGCATGTGAGGAAAGGGAAAAGCACTGTAAGGGGTAGAATTGATTATAAGTCTTATTTTGAATATAGTTTTGCTTTGATAGATACCCCTTATAAGGAAGGCCTGTCTGCCACTCTCCTGTTAGAATGCAAGTTCCTAAATCTATAAGTGGGGAGAGAGGTACAATACCTAGTAATAAAAATCTCTGCTATAACATTTAAAGCCTCAAAAAAGGCATGTCTCTATCCAGTGAGTTTTTTTATGATTTAATTTATTCCTACTGATAAAAATTGAGCTATTCAAATAATACAGGACCCATCTATCTAGTCTCATGATTTTGATATATAAAGCTTTTAGTTTTTTTGTTTCTAAATCATGCAGTGCTTTCATTCCAAT
This sequence comes from Perodicticus potto, assembly GCA_963574655.1. Lineage (NCBI taxonomy): Eukaryota > Metazoa > Chordata > Mammalia > Primates > Lorisidae > Perodicticus > Perodicticus potto. Next base: position 7,433 of record CAUYRH010028370.1, read on the forward strand.
TTATGTTGATTCAATTCAAATAGTGTAAAATTTAAATCATATCATGACTATTTTGACAGGCATACAGAGTACAATAAAATGGTTTTGGATGTGTGTTCAGAATTCCATAAGCAGGGGAAAAATAAGAAATGATTCCTAATCCACAACAGTTACTATTTGTAAGAAATTAACTTGAAAGCAATCATTTTAAAGGACTTTCATATAATATGCACAAAATAAGCATAACATAAATTTGTTGAACCACCTATAAATTTGAGTGATCATATCAAAATTCTCATAAAAAGGTGCTTCATTTCATTTATATAACATTGTCAAGATAGTAGATTGTGAGTTCTTATTTATCAAAATTCAGTGAATGAGTTCCTATAGATTATAGATATTTGAAGTGAAAGCAAATAATTCTCTTGATGCTGACAAGCTTTGGGTGCCTTTACCATGCTTAGAATTTACTGCACAGTACTCAGATTGACTGACAGATTTGTAGATCAACATTTTTCTTTTAACTACCTTACATTATTTCTCTTTCAAGGTTATCTCAACCCCAGAGGCTCACTGACACATCAGGAATGATTGCTGAAATTATGGAATTTTGAACAGTTTAGATTTTTGACCATTACCACTTTATAAGAGCACAAGGTAGAGCTGACCTTATACTTCAGTACAATAGACAGATAGGATCTAAAAATTCCTTGAGACTCATTATAGTATAAAGATTTCTCCTTTCTGAACAGTTCCTTTCAAAGTTTCTCTTGGAGAGGAAACAGATTAGGTATCTGACAATTTATAGGGAATTAATTTATCAGATCTCTTTCCTTCACAGCTGGGAAGATATAGACCATTAGGAAGGCACTCGCCACCTGGGTATGAGGCATTATACAGGGGCTAAGGAGCACTCAAAAAGGACACAAGGGAACCTGAAAGACCAACATTGCCTCCTTTGCAGTTGGGCTAAAGGTTGACCTTTGGACAAAATTAACCTTCCTAATGAACAGCTGTGTCCATAGGGTACACATCTGAAGGACAATTGTTTCAGGCAGGAATGTACAAAACTAAATAGCTTATTTTCTCCCCTCTTGTTCCATTTAGGTTATAAAATCTTAAATCCAAATTCCAAGACAAAGGTCCTTAATAAGAGGAAATTCCTCTGGCATTGAGCAGGGAAGATTAGCAATAGCTATTATCCCTTTTTATAATCATGTAGCTACTTAAAACAAAATGAAAGAAAACCTCCTACCTTGCTCACATTGTAAACACATGAGAAAGATGGGCTCACATGCCCAGGCAGGCCTGAGTATGCTTTGCAAGGTCATTGCAAAGCCTGCCTGTGCTTTGCAAGAGTATTGCAATCTCCTGCACCGCCATCACCATCTGGCTTGGCATTCACACCATTCGAGTCATTCTACAGGATGTCTCAAAAGTCACCTCTCAAGTTGCCATACATAAGGAAACTGGCAAAGTATAGCTAAATTTATCTTTATTTACACAATATTCATTACAAAGATTTACAAAATCTTTCCAAAATGTTCTCCACATGTTGGCCACCTCTTTGTAAAATTTTATTGTGTAAATAAAGGAACATTTAGTTACACTTTTCCATTTTCCCTATGTACGGCAACTTTAGAGACAACTTTGGGGACACTGTAGATATATTTCAACAAATGGAAAAAAAGACTTTGAGGACGTAGGATCCTCCAGAGTCATCCCCTCTCAAATTCTACAGTAGCTCTGTGACATCATCGAATAGTTTGCTACAAGGAATGACAAAAACACAGTATTTATTGAACACTCATTATATGCCTGGCACTTAACATTTATCTGACATAATTATGGCAATAGTTCTGTTAGGTATGCTTATTAATTTTCATTTTGCAGATGCAGAAAGAAGCAAGGAAAAGTTATAGAACTACCTTAAGGGACACAGCAAGCAGGTTAAAAGGGATTTGGACCCTTCTGTTGCACTGACATTGTTCAGTAGATGAATAGGCCCCAATGAAGTGGAGGTGGCTCTTGATCAATTGAACAATTTACTGAGGAGTCAAACTTTGAACTGGACACAGTGTTTGCATTACCAGTGCCAAAACATTATAAAGGGGAGATGAAAAATGTCATCAGTAGTTTAGCACTTTGGAAGCAGTTATATGTTTGGCATCACAGAGGCAAAATATCCAGATGGGAGACTGAATATTTTATTTTGCATCTGGGTGTTCTGGCATAATAGGAATCAAGAAAAGTGACTTCTATTCAGTTATTTATCATATGTGGTAATATCAGCACTCTAGAAACTGAAGGAGAGAAAATAAGTGCTAGTTATTATACTATATTTTGTGCTGAAATACGCTTGCAACTTCAATGGCTTGCTTTAACGTATTTCAGGACAGTGTTACCAGGGACAGCCTCAGCAAAATTGTAAAAAGATAGATCTATCTTCGGTGTCCTTTTGCATCTTCAGGGATGCACATCCTTTTGTCCCCACCACGTGAAAAGTGACTTCATGCTTTATATATCGCCTATTCACAGCATTCTTTTAAAAATAAACCACTCAGTAAAGAAAACATGAAAGGGATCAAAATTATAAGTAACCGTGGTGCATAACTGATGGTAGAATTTCAGGCACCTGTCTTCAGTGGCCAATTTGTGAGGAGAGTGAATTTCAAAGCCTCTTAAAAACCCTCTGAAAAGCCACTGAATTATATAATTCCCAGGACTACAAGTCTTAAAAACCCTGTATAGTAAAAACATAGTGATAAAATAAAATCTTAGACTGATAATTGCCAATTTTGTAACTTAAAAAAAGAGCATACAAAGATTGTCTATGGTAATGGTTTAGACTAGAAGTATTGCCATGAAAATAGCAAACAAGATTCTTTCACTATGGTACAGTCTTCCAAAGGCAGCAATTCAAGACCTTCTGTAAAGGCTACACCAGTTCCAGTTACTATAAAGCATAATCCCTCTGCTTTTATTTTTTATTTCAATTATCTTAGAAATACCAATTACTCAATTCTGGTGCTGTAACGTGGAAGCACACGTAGACAACATGCAAGTAAATGAGTGGAGTTGTTTTCTAAAAACAACTTTATTTACAAAAACAGGCAGTGTTTTTCCTTGCAAGTGTTATAATTTTAGGTTTTACTGTTGAGTCTGATAATCCATTTTGAATTAATTTTCTTTTTTCTTTTTTTTTTGTAGAGACAGAGTCTCACTTCATCACCCTCGGTAGAGTGCCGTGGCATTACACAGCTCATAGCAACCTCCAACTCTTGGGCTTAGGCGATTCTCTTGCCTCAGCCTCCCGAGTAGCTGGGATTACAGGCGCCCGCCACAACGCCCAACTATTTTTCTGTTTTGCAGTTTGGCCGACGCTGGGTTTGAACCCGCCACCTTCGGCATATGGGGCCGGCACCCTACTCGATGAGCCACAGGCACCGCCCTGAATTAATTTTTGTACATGGTACAAGATATGGATTAAAGTTTATTTTCTTCCATATTGAAATCTAATTCTACAGTAAAATTTGTTGAGAAGACTATTTTTTTTCCATGGACTTGCCTTTGTACTTTTGTCAAAAATCAGTTGTCCATACACTTGTGGATCTCTTTCTGAACTTGCTACTGTGTTCTATTGATTTATCTGTCCATCTTCAGGCTAAAATCATACTGCGTTATAAGTATATAATGAATTCTGAAATCAGAGAGTGTTAACCTTCCACGTTTGTTCATTACTCCCTGACCTATTTTAAGATTTTTCTCTTCATCACTGGTTTTAAGCAATTTGATTCTGACACGCCTTGTTGTACTTTTGTCATGTTTCTGGGGTTCATTAAACTTTTCTGTCTCTGCATTTATAACTTTCATCAAATTTGGAAAAAATTTTGGCCATTATTTCTTGAAATATATTTTCTGTCCTTTCTTTTGGAGTATTAATTACATATATATTAGGCCCCTTGAAGTTATTACAGAGCTCACCAATCATGTGTTCTTCCTTTATGCGGATTATCTTTTACCATTTTGTTTCATTTTGGGAAGTTTTTATTGTTATGCCTTCAAGTTCATTAATCTTTTAATCTTTAATGCTTATCCTTCCATTAATTCCAACTAGTGAATTTTTCATCACACATATTATAGTTTTAATCCCTAAATATTGTATTTGAATCTGACTAAATATCTTTCATGTTTAGCACATATTTAATTCAATTGTAATAACTGATGTAATGTCCTTATCTGGTACCATCTAATGTTTCCATTGTTTCATTTTTATCCTCATTATGAATTACATTTTTCTGCTTTGTTCTATGTCTGGAAATTCGTGACTTTTATGTTCTGGAATATATATATAAATATATTTTATAAATATAATATATTTCATATATATATAATGAATACATTAATATATATAGTCAGACAGTTAGTTAACTTCAAGAACTCATCTTAGAAAAGGTGCTGTATGCTTTATTGTTGAATATCACTACAGTCACCAGATGGCCAAGAGGAGTACTTTGAAGGTGACCGTACCTCAAAGGTATAACCAAGGTAATATTCAGCAGTGAGGTATGCAGCACTTTTTCTAGGATGAGTTTGTGAAATTAATTGTCTGACCATGTGTGTATGTGTGTGTGTATCTATCTTCTTATAACTATCCCTGAGCTTTGTTCTTGGATGCAGTAAAATTTCTTAAAATGATTTGATCCTTCCAGGTTTTGCATTTAAGAAATTATAGGTAAAATCAAAGCTGTGATTAGTTTAGTCCTATTTCCCAATAATGAATCAAGACTCTTCTGAGTCCTCTATCCAGTCCCTCATGAACTATGAGGTTTTCTGATCTCACTTGTTGGAAAAGGCACTATTGCTGTTCCTATGTGAGGGCTGGGACTGTTCCATCTAATATTCTGTGATGATGCTTTCCCCTGAATAAGGAAGTTTCCTTCACACACATTATGCAATCATTCAATCAGTATTCTTCTTAATATTCAGGAGTTCTTTTGTGTGAAGAAAAGAGGGCTGGCCCAAGGATTAGCTTATACAGACTTGACTTCTTTTGATACTCATAAGTAGTTTTAGTACTCATGTGTTTCCATGTGATATCAAACTTCTCATGTTCCTGGCATTCATTAGAACTCCATGGTCATTCTCTCCTCTGCAGTGCACTGCTCTGTGCATTCTGGTTTCACTAGACTCTCACCTCCTCAACACAGGGAACTCAGAGCCTAGGTTACCCCTGCCTCAAAGCCAAGAAATTTTCTCAAGCCAGTCAACTGGGGAGGTTGTATGCCTCTCCTGTTTGTTTACTGTCTCTCAGGGATTACTATCTTTCATAGCCTGATATCTAGTGTCTTGATACCATTGCTCACATATATGTGCATATACACACACACATAAATACATACATATTTCCTTTTTATTTGCATGTTTGTTTCAGACAGGACAATAAATCTAGTTCCTATGACTCCACCTTTGCTGCAAGTGGTATTCTCAATTTGTTCAACCTTACTTTTATTATTTTTATTTTTTTTAATCGTTTGGGATTCATTGAGGGTAAAAAAGAGTTGGGTTACACTGATTGCATTTGTTACATAATGTCCATTTTATAATTGTGTCCCGCCCCCAAGAGGTGTGCCATATGCTGTAACTGCCCACCCCCTTCTTCCTACCCTCTCCCCACTCCCTACCCCACCCCTTATATTAGCTCATCTTCTGCCTTCATATTAGAATAGAGTACATTGGAATCTTGTTTCTCTTTTCTTATGATGCTTTACTAAGAAGAATGTGTTCCACCTCCAACCAGGTTAATACAAAAGATGTAAAGTATCCATATTTTTTATAGCTGAATAGCATTCCATAATATACATATACCACAGCTTATTAATCCATTCCTGGGATGGTGGGCATTTAGGATGTTTCCACATTTTGGTGATTATAAATTGAGCTGCAGTAAATAGTCTAGTGCAAATATCCTTATGATAAAAGGATTTTTTTCCTTCTGGGTAGGTGCCTAGTAATGAGATTGCAGGATCAAATGGGAGGTCTAGTTTGAGTTCTTTGAGAGTTCTCCATACTTCCTTCCATAAAGGTTGGTTCGCAGTTCCACCAGCCGTGTGTAAAAATATTACCTTTTCTCCACATCCATGCCAGCATCTGCAGCTTTGAGATATTGTGATGTAGGTCATTCTCACTGGAGTTAGGATATCTCAGGGTAGTTTTGATTTGCAGTTCTCTGATGATTAGGGATGATGAGCATTTTTTCATATGTTTGTTAGCCATTTGCCTGTCTTCTTTAGAGAAGGTTATATTCATGTCTCTTGCCCAGTGATACATGGGAATGTTGGGTTTTTTTTTTTTTTAACCTTACTTTTAAATATAAGAAGACATCCTTCTTGTCTAGGTATCTGTCAGTGATCCATAAATCCTGACTCTACTTTGTGTGAATTAGTTTAGATGGCATCCCAAAAGATAAGAAAATATTTTATCCTTTACTTGGAATGCCATAACTACTAAAATCCTCATTGTGCTTATTTCCTAGTTCATGGTACTAAAATCGAATACTTCATATCATCATTATTAATCTGTTTGGATATTCGCTAGAGCATTGTTTACAATTACAGAAATTAAAAACAAAACTGAAAATATCCAGTAATGGAAATGTTAAGATAAATACATAAGGTAGAATATTATATCCATTAAGTAACATGTTTTTGTAAAAATATTCAATTACATTGGAGAATATTACTACATAATGTTAAGTAAAATAAAATTATATATATGGTTAAAGTCCAATTTCATAAATACATAAATATTCACTTTAAAATGGAAAGAAAATACATTAGCTTATTAATAATGGTGGTTATCTCTGAGTGTTGAATGCTATAGTCATTTATTGTTGCTTATTACTTTTTTTAATTTTCCCAGTACATAATAGAATTGCCCAGGGGTCCTCAAACTTTTTAAACAGGGGGCCAGTTCACTGTCCCTCAGAACATTTGAGGGCCAGACTATAGTTTTTTAAAAAAACTATGAACAAATTCCTATGCACACTGCACATATCTTATTTTGAAGTAAAAAACAAAACAGGGACGGTGCCTGTGGCTCAAAGGAGTAGGACACCAGCCCCATATACCGGAGGTGGTGGGTTCAAACCCAGCCCTGGTCAAAAACTGCAAAAAAAAAAAAACGGGAACAAAGGAACAAATACAATATTTAAAATGAAAAAAAAAAGGTGCCCCCATCTGCACAAAAAAAAAAGACCTCCTAACTTCAGGGAAAAAAGGCCCCCCTTAACCACAAAAAAAGGCCCTACTAACTTCAAAATAAAAAAAAAAATAAAATAGATCTCCTAACTTCAAAAAAAAAATAAATACTGACTTGTTCTTGCCTCAGTCATTAGGCAGCAGCAGGCTCTGCACAGGCAAGCATGAGACTCCTCCAATCACAAGTCTCAGTCTCACCCGAGACTGAGAGGAGAGAAACAGAATGAAGGGAGTTGGTGAGTGTGGCACACATTCCACACATGCGCACTGTGGCCTGGGACGAGTTGGCTGCTAAGCAGGACAGGCATCGGTGGCAAAAACACCAGGCAGACCAGATAAATGTCCTCCGAAGGCCACATGTGGCCTGCGAGCCATAGTTTGAGGACCCTTGGAATTGCCTCTCCTGCCCTCTCTCTGTTGGCCAATAAATTGTTAAAAGAAATAATAATATGTCACTTCTGGGATGTAACCTTTAGTTGACATTGTTAGACTCTCTAAAATGCTTCTATCCTCTGAAATGACTAAGAGTAATGTTCAACTCAGTGTCTGCTCAATCAACCTTGGTACTTAAATGGCTGTTATAAGTAGAGTGTCCCCTGGCCACCTCTCCTTTTGGGTAGCATGATCAATCTATAAATCTTTGTTGTTGTTTTAGCAACTGAGATTTGGAGGTTGCTTGTTATAATAACCCAAACCGGAATACCCTGACTGATTTTGGGGGATTTCTGGAAGCTTTCATTTTCTTATTTATGCATTTATATATTTTCCAAAATTCATACAAGGAGTTTAAATTACTTTTATGGTATAAAAACTCCTTATTATCAACATATTTCATTGAATGATAGGTGACCTCAAGTATAAGTCATGCCATTATTTTATGTATCCCTAACAAAGGGCAAATGTTGGAAATTAAACTGTGACTCATTGTCTTGATGATGGTTCCATGTGTAATTTGACGTGGCTACATCACTCTCTTGTTGCTTTGAGATATCTTTTATTATATCCAAAGGACTTGGCATTCTTGTGTCTCCTGTCTTCAGTACTAAATGCGCAGTAAATAATCATATATATTACAGATATATATATCTGTGAGAATCTAATGTGATGTACTGCAGGTTCTTGTACCTACAAGGATGTTTACTTCCTAGTTTTCATACAACTTTTGGTTTATTCTTTGCCAAATTAGAAATTAGTCATTTCTCCACTAATCACTAATAACCATATTAACTTCCTGCTGTGACAAAGTACTGCTAAATCAGTGGGTAAAAACAACATGTATTTATGACTTTATAGTTGTGGAGCTAGAAGTCCTAAATGGGTCCCAAATGGCTAAAAGAAAATTGTCATCAAGGCTGCATTCCTTTTAGAGGCTTTAGTGGAGAAACAGTTTCTTCACCTTGCTTGGCTTCTAGAGGCCACCCACAATTCTTGGCTCATGGTTCCATTCAAAACCAGGAACTTTAGGCCATGTTTTCACATTGCTATCTTTCTGAGTCTCCCTTTTGTATCAATAGTAATCTTCCACTCTTACTCTTTTCTTGCCTCCCTCTCCTATTTTTAAGAACCCTTGTGATGTGATTACATTGGGCCCACCCAAATAATTCAGTATAATCTCCCTATTTTCAAGTCATCCAATGAAGGTGAAAGATCAGGGAGAGAAACTAATTTAGGCTAACATCCTGGAGCACCCATAGATAAAAGTCCAGGTTCCTCAGACCACACCCCTCCCCAGGCTGCACACAGTGAAGGGTTATAGAAACCTTGGGTTTTAAATGGGATGTTAAGCAACATAAATTGCTCAGAGCTAACATTCTTAAGCCCACATAGCGACAGCTGGGACTTTGGCAACTCCCCAGGCTGCACACAGCCTTGGTCAGCACCACCCTGGGAGTTCAAACAAAATGCTTAGCAATTAAAAGATTAAGATCTGTCTGGGCAAGTCTAAGTATAGATTGGGATCAATAGGGTCAGTTAGGTAAATTAGAGATTACCTTAAAGCATTGCATTTGTTTTTATTTTTCTTCCATGCTTTTGTGATTACATGACATTTATTTTCTTTTGCCTTTTTCCATTACTTCCTTGTTCTTTACCAACATGATAATGTTCTTTCTTTCTATAATTAACTTTTCTCAATAAAAGAACCCTGAGGTTTTTGTTTTAGGCAGCACTTCCTTGCCATTCTTTGTGCATGTGACTGTTGCCAGTTATTGCATTGCAAATAACTGAGCGTGAGTGCTTTCTTTCTGAGTCACTCCCTTGCTGGTTCATCCGCTGAAGTGAGGACAATCCAATTAGCAGCTTTAATTTCCTTTGACCAGATAAGGCAACATATTGACAGGTTCCAGGGCTTAGGATGTGGACATCTTTGGGGAAGGAGAGATATTATTCTGTTTACCGCAATCACTAGAATCAAATTTATGACCCCTCCTCTTTTTCTGCCCCTTCCTGTATACGTAGTAACTTTTTCCTCAGTGAAAAATCCACATTATAATATTTTGGGTGATATTTTAAACTCAGTGTGTATAGTACTTATAAAGTATACAATGCATTGTTTTAATGACCATACAAGTAACCATGATCAAATTTCACTATATGAAAAATGACGTCTCACCTAATTGGTGGAAAGATGCCATAGAATTTTAGAATGCTCTCCTATTTTGGAGGCATTAAAATGTAGAAATACAATGTGTGCCTTAGAAAAGATGAAATACAAAGTGCCCAAAAGAATAATCAATGGATCTGCCAGTTAATTATCTAATAGATGTCTGAACAATGGAACACATACAGGGTTCATTTTGACAGGAAAAAGAACAAGGGCATACTCTATAGTATGTCAGCTAGTGAAAAACAGGCAGGTATGAGGACACTTTATGTCTGTATAATGGGATACCAAAATGAGAGCTGAAATGAGCAGCATATACATTGACTGGCATGTAAGTAATCCCACGCTCATTCAAAAAACAGAAACTTTCAATAAATACCCAAGGAAATTTTTTCTATTTTTATAAACTAGGTTTGTTTTCTACCTGTGTTTATTTATTATGACATTTTGAATTGCATAGGAATGTGCTTTGGGGAGTGACTAAAGAAATCACGTGCCTTAAATCAGCTAATGGGCATAAATCAATTTCACAATCCCTCTGCCAGTGCACTTTTCTAAAAATCATTTTTCTTACTTAAATTTTGTTTTTCTTTATAATACAGATATTGATTTATTAACTATTTTGAGAGGATAAAAATATCATAAAAGAGAATATAAAGAAAACTTTATAATTGTTTACTAAATTTCTAGTTTGAAAAATAGCAAAGCTCTAAGATACAACTAAGGTGAATTTTTTTTGAAAAGCCAATTGTTGACAATCGGTAAACCTACTTTAGTAAAAATAGAATTATGATTAAGCTGTAAAGGGATAGCAAAGAAGAATGGAAGTACCCATTGGACTGGGTGACAAGACATGTAGGCCCTGCTCCCAGATCAGCCACTAGATACACCTTCAATTTCCCCATCTATAAAATGAGAGAATTAGAATAGATCATATCTGAGATTTCCTGAAGGTCTACAATGCGTTAAGCATTCACCTTGAAATGGAAGTTGCTAAAGTGGTTTCAGAAGAGCCTGAGTCAGTGATTTAGGCATTCTTCCTATTATGCTTTTTAAAATATTAATTTGTTTTAGCAATTGCCTTTTCTAGAGGTAGTTAGAAAATAAACAAGTCTGTGGCATAGCTTTTTGTTTCAATTTGGAATTATTTTTGTAATATTCTCACAGTTTATTGTACTTTGTATTCATAGAAAAATATCAATTGAAATAATTAAAACCGTTCACACTGTAATGGAAAACAAGACAAAGGATAGCCTCAGAATTTCAACTTGCTTTCATTTTAGCAAAACATTAAAATTATTCTTTATATAAAAATGATGCTATGTAGTCATTTTGCTGCTAATCAATATTTAATCCGTGCTTTACACTGCATGACAACAAAGATTAGAGAAAGAGATTCAGTTCAAAGCATGTGTATGGAAATAACAGGGGGTGGAGGAAGGAGGAGGATTAAACTCTCAAGAATAAGGTTCCAGTTCTTGTTCTAGGAGTCTTCTTTTGTAGAAGTGTTCTCTTTTCTCCACATCCATGCCAACATCTCTGGTTTGGGGATTTTGCCAATATTTTATGAGGAGTACCCCCCAAGGAACTGAAGCAGCATCAAAAATACACTACTGGGACCTGTTCAAACTAAAAAGGTTCTGCACAGCCATGAACACAGTTAGTGAAGCAAGTAGACAGCAAGTGACTTATGTGCCAATCTTTTACATTTGCACAGCTCTAAACTATTCCTGAATACCTTCCTTCTCTTCCCCACTCAAGTTCTTTTCATTTTACACCTTTCTTTTATTTTCTTCTCCTCCCCAATTCGACTCCCTTGCATTCCCCTAAAGTTAAGTCTTACCCCATGACTTCCATTTCAGGGACTTATCACTACTGAGAAAAAGTGTAGATGAGATGAAATAATGTCTATTTTGCCTTCAACTTGATATAATTACAATGAGCATGTGACAATGTGACAGTGGGATTCAGCAGTTTTATTTTTGTAGGTCCACTTTTTTTTTTTTTTCTTGTAGAGACAGAGTCTCACTTTATTGCCCTCGGTAGAGTGCCGTGCGTCACACAGCTCACAGCAACCTCCAACTCCTGGGCTTAGGTGATTCTCTTGCCTCAGACTCCCAAGCAGCTGGGACTACAGGCTCCTGCCACAACGCCCAGCTATTTTTCTGTTTTGCAGTTGTGCCGAGGCCAGGTTTGAACCCACCACCTTTGGTATATGGCGCCAGCGCCCTACTTGATGAGCCGCAGGCACCGCCCATTTTTAGGTCCACTTTTAATACAAGCAGCCCACAAACTTTCTCTATAGTTTTATATTTAGTTCTTTGTAATAGAGAGCTCATTTATATTAAAGGAAAAACTAAGTTATTTGCATGCAAATATAGCAATAAGGGGAGATTGCACATATGATGAACATGGTATATTAGTCAATCCTCTTGCAGTCAGTGACCAGGAGTATGTTTATTCTGAATGATTTTCTAATTCATTCTAGTTATTATTACAAAAAGTGCCCTACAATGTGTATATCACTTTAGATTAAATGACTGTGACTAACAGTATATTTTCCTCACAATACCATGAATTATAAGGACTGTATCTGCTTTGAATATGCTTAAAAACAGCCATATCATTAAATTATAAATTGCCTGCATGTAACTGGATCAGAAAGCATTTGGGAAACTAACATTAGTGTTCATTAGTTGTCACTGGGTATTGTGTTTTTGTCTGTTGGGTTCATAGAGTTGTTCTTTTCAAATTGAAATGTTACTTATCAGCCATGATAAGAAAAAGTTTGTAATTCCTTGGCTTTGAGGAACTATAAAATACATGCGGATGTACCGCAAGATAAAAAGTTTGCTGCCTTCTACAACAATAATCATGTGTCTTTTTTGCATCCAGTTTTCTGGAACAGAAGAAATTTTCATATCTAGTGTTTGATTTGATTCCCAGCACATCCTGATGAAGAGGTAGGACTTTTGTATTTATTCATATTGTAGAGCAAATGACTAAGACTATTCAGCTTATCTAAGGACACTCAACAAATATAGTTATCTTTACTAAATCCATGTTCCTGAACTGTTGAAAAAATACATGGAAAGAGTAATTTGAGGATAAAGGCACCCCTTGTCACATTAATTTGTTTTCAGTCTTTATTTTTAATTTATCTTGATATTATAGATAATATTAAAGGTAATTTAAAATGTTTTATATTTTTCAAAGGGGCATGGCTTATAAAAGGCAGGGAAATAATATGCTAGATAGTGTAATAAGTTCTGATATTAAAAAATACTCACAAAAATACTGTTACATCAAATTGGCAAGAAAATATTACTTTTACTTTTTTTTTTGTCCCATTCATTTGTAAGCCCTTATGGACAAGAACTTTTTTTTAAATGAGTTCCTCTGTTTAGAATATAATTCTGAGTGATTTTCTAATTCATTCTAGTTATTATCATAAAAAGTGCCCTAAGATTGTGTATCACTTTAGATTAAAGGACAGTGACTAACAGTATATTTTCTAGTGTTTGATTTGATTCATTATTGACAGCAATCAGTCGGATGACATAATAAAATACTAACAATAACTAGTATTTATTTAATACTTTCTTGGTCGGTTTTTTATTGTAGAAGCTTTACATGTCTACTCACTTAGCTTACTAGTTCTTCTTAACAACCCTGTGAGGTAGCCATTATTATTATTTCATTTCGCAGGTATGGAAATTGAGGCACAGAGAGGTAACATACTTCCTCATAGTCACACAAACAGTAAATGAAACAATTGAAATCAGGGGATTTGAACAAGGAAGTTAGGCTCTGGAGACACAATTCTTAATTCTTAAATATTCTGAATGTTGTCTGAAAAAGAGAATTCTCTAGAGTCTGGGCTCCAATCTTGGATCTACCCCTTATTAGCCATAGTCAAGTTATTTCATATCTCTAAGCCTCAATGTCCACATCTATAATACTGTCATAATAATATCAACCTCATAGGGTTAAATGTAAAGAGGAAATGACATTTTAAAAAATTAACAAAACATAGTGAGGTGCCTGGAAACGAGTTGGTAATGAATGCTAAATTTGCTTCTCTCTTAATGACAATTTGAATAATGCCTCATAATAATCCTATTTCTGAATTTTGACATTATCATAGGCTTATATTTGTGACATTGTCTTATCTATGCTTCTTGTCCCCCAAAGAGCTGTATTTATATCATCTAAAAATATTTGAGCTAGGAGAGGTGGGTCATGCCTGTATTCCCAGTACTTTGGGAGGCTGAGGCAGAAAGATCACCTGAGGCCAAGAGTAGGAGGCCAGCCTAAGCAAGAGCAAGAGATAAACTCTATAAAAAATAGAACACAATTAGTCACATACCTACAGTCCCAGTTACTTGGAGGCTGAGGCAGGAGGATTGCTGGAGCCCAGCAGTTTGATGTTGCAGTGAGCTGTGATGATGCCATGGTACCCAGGAGACAGTGAAAGCCCGTCTTAGGAAAAAAAATATATATATTTGCATGGATGACAAGTCAAAAGAGAACCAGACAAATGATTATTTGACTTAGTTGAAGGAGCTATGGATCTGCCATTTTTTTTATTTTTTTATTTTTTTATTAAATCATAGGTGTTAACATTAATGCAATCATGGGGTACAATGTGCTGGGGTTTTTTTATTGTTGGGGATACCTTGAGGGTACAACATTTTTTTTTCAATGTGCTGGTTTTATATACAATTTGAAATATTTTCATCAAACTGGTTAACATAGCTTTCATGGCATTGTCCTAGTTATTGTGTTCAGACATTTACATTCTACATTTAGTAAGTTTCACCTGTGCCCTTCTAAGATGAACTGTAGGTGTGATCCCACCAACCACTCTCCCTCAACCCATCCTCTGCCCTCCCCTCCCCTCTCTTGCCCCTTTCTCATATTCTTGTACTGTAGTTGGGTTAGCTATAAATTAGATTCATAGTAGGACTGAGTACATTGGATACTTTTTCTTCCATTCTTGAGATACTTTGCTAAGAAGAATATGTTCCAGCTCCATCCATGTAAATATGAAAGAGGTAAAGTCTCCATCTTTCTTTAAGGCTGCAAAATATTCCATGGTGTACATATACTATAATTTATTAGTCCATTCGTGGGTCGATGGGCACTTTGGCTTCTTCCACGACTTAGCAATTATGAATTGGGCTGCAATAAACATTCTGGTACAGATATCTTTGTGATAATGTGGCTTTTGGTCTTCTGGATATATACCTAGTAGAGGAATTATTGGATTGAATATCAATTCTATTTTTAGATCTCTAAGTATTCTCCAAATATCTTTCCAAAAGGACCATATTAGTTTGCATTCCCACCAGCAATGTAGAAGTGTTCCCTTTTCTCCACATCCACGTCAACATCTCTGGTTTTGGGATTTTGCGAATATTTTATGAGGAGGACCCCCCAAGGAATTGAAGCAGCATCAAAAATACACTACTGAGACCTGTTCAAACTAAAAAGGTTCTGCACAGCCATGAACACAGTTAGTGAAGCAAGTAGACAGCCCTCAGAATGGGAGAAAATATTTTCAGGTTATGTCTCCAACAAAGGTTTAATAACCAGAATACACAGAGAACTCAAATGTATTAGCAAGAAAAGAACAAGTGATCCCATCTCGGGGTGGGCAAGGGGTCTGAAGAGAAACTTCTCTGAAGAAGATAGGCGCATGGCCTACAGACACATGAAAAAATGCTCATCATCCTTAATCATTAGAGAAATGCAAATCAAAACTACTTTGAGATATCATCTAACTCCAGTAAGATTAGCCCACATCACAAAACCCCAATACCAGGGATCTGCCAATTTTAAAAAATCTTTACTAATTTAAATTTGGACTAAAATTCCCCAGGAATCTTCCAGTTTTGGTCTTAAGTATAGGTTAACATGTCACTGTTAAAAGACACTATGTGATTAGTGTCTACTTCTGAGAAATAAATGTGTGCACCAATTAAGGCTTGTTTAGAATATTAAAAACACATATCCTGAGTGAAGGAATTTTTAAATTCTAAACTTCTATTACATTACTCACTTTGGCTGAACATAATTTCTTAACATCCAACCACTGACCAACAAGTATTACATATTTAAGAGTTAAATTTTTAAAAACAGTAAAATAATTATTAATCCCCTATTAGAGGCAAAAAAGTTGTGGGGGCTCCTAAAATATGTTAGTAATTTTGCACCTATTGAGTCAGTTTTCTGAAATTTGACTATGGTATCCACTCTAGTAAACCCAATTTGGAAGAATCACCCAGCAGGATGCTTCTGATTGATTCCAGAAATCTTATCCAAAATTCAGTGCCAAGTTATCCAAAACTCAATAGCTCCCAAAATGTTCATCTTTGATTAACCTATTCAGGTTTTGTGATAAAAAATCTAAGGAGAAATTATATTAATTTTACCACATGTTCATATTTTATACTGCTTTGAAAAAATAAATTTTCAAAAATTAAATAACAAGGCAGGGTACAGTGGCTCATGCTTGTAATCCTAGCACTCTGGGAGGCCAAGGCATGTGGATTACATGAGCTCAGGAGTTCAAGACCATCCTGAGCAAGAGGATAACTGGGTGTTATGGCAGACGTCTATATTACCAACTACTTGGGAGGCTGAGGCAAGAGGATCACTTGAGCCCAGGCATTTGAGGTTTCTGTGAGCTATAATGCCATGGCACTCTACCAAGGGCAACAAAGTGAGCCTATGTCTCAAAAAAAAAATAAATAAAATAATAAACAAAAATACTTGGGGGGTAAAATTAAGTAACAGTGTATAAGTCACCATATCGTTCAAGATACAGGACTTTAATCTTGCCACCAATTTTTTTCTTTAATTAGTGTGTAGCTAATCATCGAATTATTAGGTGTGTTCTGGAAAAAGGTCTTGGAGCAAAGTTATCTTAAATGAGGAAATATGGACAGATCATTTCTAAATAACCTTGCCAAGGCTGACCTTTCAGTTACTATAAAAATTATTCAGGGTGGTGCCTGTGGCTCAGTGAATAGGGTGCTGACCCCATATGCCGAAGGTGGTAGGTTCAAACCCAGCCTCGACCGAACTGCAAAACAACAAAAAAAATAGCCGGGCGTTGTGGCGGGCGCCTGTAGTCCCACCTACTCGGGAGGCTGAGGCAAGAGAATCGCCTAAGCCCAGGAGTTGGAGGTTGCTGTGAGCTGTGTGAAGCCACGGCACTCTACCGAGGGCGATAAAGTGAGACTCTGCCTCTAAAAAAAAAAAAAATTATTCAATTTCTAACTTTCAAATTTCCACTTACTTTTAGCTATTAGATCCTCATACAAAATGATATCACTAAGAAGGCCAATTAGTTGATCCCTGATTGATTGTTTTGGAGGGCTCTTCTGCAGAGCCTTTAGAAGAGTTGGCTGCTTCCTAATGCTGTGCTATTATCACAACACAGGCAACTGACAGATGTCCTTATTAAGGAAGAATAAGCATTGTTCAGGAAAGGAAACCCCTCGAAGCATGCTTTAAAGGCTTTTTCTCTTTGGAAAGAGCACCTTGCAAACCCTCACAGTTCATTTCATAAAAATAATGAAATGCAAAATAAAAAAATAGAAACTAAATTTTTAAAAGTAAGAAACAGAAGAATAATAGGTTTAAAACTATAGAAAGCTTCACTTGATGTAGGCAATTTTCTAATAAGGGGATTAACTGCTTAAGTTTGGACAAGTCTTTTCTGTAAGTGGTGCTGCATAAATGGTTGAATTTCATACTTTTGCTTGTTAATATGGGCAAATTGACTCATAATTAGTAACACTTATTACAGAAACCTTGAAAGCCTTTAAAGCTACGAATCTTCTTTACTATCTCTTTATGAAATAATATAAAACATATCAAATGGCCACATATGAACTTATCAAATGGAAATGTGAAGATTAAGGTAATAGCCCATTCTCTGCTTGTGTTATACCTGAGGAGAAAATCTTTGAATGACAAGAACAACAGCAGCATCCTGATTCCTTGTAAAGAAATCACAATTCAAATCCTTAAGAATACATTCACAATGACGATTGAGAAAAAAAATTAGACTAAACATTGAAGGCTTGTCACAGAATTGTAGTCAGGTTGTTGAACTGGAGAATATTTTGATTTTCGCCCCTCTGATAATTGTTCAATTTTATACGTACATAAATATAGCATAAACACAAGGGGTATTTTGTGTATATATTCGGGTAGGAGGAGGTTCTCTTTATAATTAATACATCTAATAAGTCAACTCAAGTAAGAACTGAAAAGGGACTGATAAAATGTAGGAAGATGGGCTCAGCGCCTGTGGCTCAACCGGCTAAGGCGCCAGCCATGTACACCTGAGCTGGCGGGTTCGAATCCAGCCCGGGCCCGCCAAACAACAATGCCGGCTGCAACCAAAAAATGGCCGGGCGTTGTGGCGGGCGCCTGTAGTCCCAGCTACTTGGGAGGCAGAGGCAGGAGACTCGCTTAAGCCCAGGAA
>CAUYRH010028373.1:0-11511 GCA_963574655.1 Perodicticus potto
TGAAGACCCGGGCCCTGGAGACTGACAGGTTATTGACCAGTCAGATGTGCACGAGGAGCAGACAGCAAGGCACCAGTGTTTTCCGCACAGGTGGTTGGTTCTTTTTCAAGCCGGTTTCTCCATCCGTCACAGCATCAGCACTTCTAGGGCCAAGGCAGTGGTTGTAGAGCTGTCTTGTCCTGCATCATTAAGATGGTTAGCAGAAGCAACTAGGCCTACTGTACTTACACAAACATGTGCTGTATGTGTGGTCTGTGAATATTAGTCAACTTGAAAAGGTGGTCAGTGTAGGGATGTGGTCAACTGTTCATGTTCTACTGTGCGTATGTATGTACATAAACACATGAATAGATACATAAGCAAACACACACTCACAAATGTGCCAAGGTCTCCATGATAATGAGTGAGGCCCTCCCTCTAGGTCTCTGCTTGACTAGGACCACTCCCAGATCATGGCTAAAAGGAGTTGGAGAGGCCCACATAATAACTTTAGATTTCTCAATGGGAGAAAGTTGAGCAGGCCATTCTTCAGTCTGTAACCAACACAAGAGGTCCTCTAGTTTGCCAAGTGAATGATGGTCTGCCTTCTCTAAATGTCCCTCTTTTTTTTTTTTGAGACAGAGTCTCAAGGGCGTCACAGCTCACAGCAATCTCAAACTCTTGGGCTTAAGTGATTCTCTTGTTTCTGCCTCCCAAGTAGCTGGGACTACAGTTGCCCACCACAATACCCGGCTATTTTTTGGTTGTAGTTGTCATTGTTGCTCAGCAGTCCTGGGCTGGATTAGCACCCGCCAGCTCCAGTGTATGTGGCTGGCACCCTAGCTGCTTGAGCTACAAGCACCAAGCCTAAATGTTCCTTCTTAAGGGCATTAGAAGGATGTCACAATCTGCACTCTGGGTCCCAAAGCTCTCATAAACATTTGGGTTTTTTTTTTGAGACAGAGTCTCACTATGCCACCCTCAGTAGAGTGCTGTGGTGTCACAGCTCACAGCAACCTCAAACTCTTGGGCTTAAGGGATTCTCTTGCCTCACCCTCCCTAGTAGCTGGGACTACAGGCACCTGTCACAACACCCAGCTAAAAATCACATTTTTTGAGACGGGGCCTCACTATATTGCTTAGATTATTGTCAAATTGCTGGACTAAGGTGATCCCCTCACCTAAGCCTCTAAGTAGGTGAGATTACAGCTGTGAGTCACTGTGCTGGACTGTCATTAAAGCATTTCTTCCCATAGATGGCTCTCAGATTTTTGATGCCATGTGAGGGATACATGAACATGGACTTCTGGTCTACCTTAGTCCCCTTCTAGTCTTCTTCTTCTTGCTGATTTTACTCTATAAGTTTTCACTTTCTATTTTGTTATGTATTAAATGTTCTGTAATTTTAGATTTAAATATTCAGAACTATGTGTTGGAATTTCAACTTATGTAAGAAGTAAATTAGATAATTCGTAGGCACTCCATATTTACCGAAAGGCTCACTTTGAAATTCTAATTTACTATGGGCAAAAAGAAATCAGTAGGATTGTCATCACTTTCCTCAACCTACATCTAAATTATATTTTAATTTTTCCCAAATGCTTATTTACATATTGTGACATCATATTTTATAAAGTTCAGCCTCCTACTTTATATAAGGCTTTTGGTTTCCTCTAAAGAGTGAAATACAGCCATTTCAGTTTTTGTAAAAAATATCAACATATTAATGATATAATACAAATTATCTTTACTGCTTTCAAATATTTATTCATTAAATTTTCTGGCTCGGTCCCCATACCACAGTGGTTAGGGCACCAGCAACATACACTGGTGACTGGCAGGTTCGAAACTGGCCTGGGCCTGCTAAACAATAATGACAACTACAACAAATAAAATAGCTGGGCATATGGTGCATCTTACAAGGGTACATATGAAACTTACTAAATGGAGAATATAAATGTCTTAACACAATAACTAAGAAAATGCCATAAAGGCTATGTTAACCAGTTTGATGAAAATATTTCAAAGTGTATAGCAAACCATCACATTGTACCCCATGATTGCATTAATGTACACAACCATGATTTAATTAAAAAAAAAAAAAAAAAGCTGGGCATTGTGGTGGGCACCTGGAGTCCCAACTATTCGGGAAGCTGTGGGAAGAGAATCACTTACATGCAAGAGTTAGAAGTTGCTGTGAGTTGTGACTCCACGACACTCTACCCAGGGCAACATAATGAGATTCTGCCTCAAAAAAAAGAAATTTGGATAAGTACCTTATATTAATAAATTGTACATTTTCTATAAAATTTTATTGCCATACACTACATAAAATATTCAAAATACCTGCTATCATTCAATAAAATGTTAACTGCTATTAAGAGAAATGCCTGCTTTGCATAGGTTCACAGTCACAGTGGAATATTGTAGTTATCTAGGAAAACACAAATCTTTTTGAGATGGAGTCTCCTTCTGTTCCTCAGGAGAGAATGTTGTAGCATCATCATAACTGAAAATAACTTAAAATAACTGGGTTTAAGCAATTCTCTTGCTTCAGTCTCTCAATTAACTGGAACTACAGGTGACAAACACAACTCCTGGCTATATTTTTCTTCTTTTACGAGAGGGAATTTGACTGTTACTTAGGCTGATCTCAAACTTCTTTTTTTTTTTTTTATTAAGACAGGGTCTCACATTCTTGCCCTTGGTGGAGTGCCATGGTGTCATAGCTCACAGTAACCTCAAATTCCTGGGCTCAAGCAATCCTCTTGTCTCAGACTCCCAAGTAGTAGAGGTGAGGTCTCACTTTTGGTCAGGCTGGTCTTGAACTCTTGAGCTCAAGCAATCCACCTGACTCAGCCTCCCTGTGTGCTAGGATTACAGTCATAAGCCACCATGTCTAGCTAATGATCCCAAAACTCTGAGCACAAGCAGCCCACCCACCTTGACCTACTGAAGTGCTAGAATTACAGGTTGAGCCAACCGAGGTGACCTAGAAAAGCTTTTAAATGCTACAGTAATGTCGTATACAGAATTTCATGTCTACTTCTTTTATTCTTGTTTTGCAATTTCATATTAGTGTGTATCTTATTCAGGGTAGGCTTTTCAAACACACTCAATTTATTGTGTGTTTGGTTTGGTTTCACCTATGTATTATAATATTAGATGAAATCACAACTCACATATACTTCAATATGTGGTTCAATTAAAATATGAATTTAATATTCTAGGAATATTAAATTAATTTTCTATTAATACTATTATATACTATTAATACTGTATATTATATACTATTAATATTGTCATAAAAGAAGAAAAATATAGCCAGGAGTTGTGTTTGTCACCTGTAGTTCCAGTTAATTGAAAGGCTGAAGCAAGAGGATCACTTAAACCCAGTTATTTTAAGTTATTTTCAGTTATGATGATGCTACCACATTCTCACTTGAGTAACAGAGTGAGACTCCATCTCAAAAACATTTTTTTCTAGGTTATTATATTCTTTATATTATTTAATATAATATTAGATAAATCACAACTCGTATATACTCAATATGTGGTTCAATTAAAATACGAATTTGTTATATGTCTACTATTAATTATAGCTGTTTTTTCCTATGAATATTACACTAAATCTGTTTATGAAGTATTTTTTGTTTGTTTGTTTGTTTTGAGACAGAGTCTCACTTTGTCGCCCCCAGTAGAGTACCCTGGTGTCAAAGCTCACAGCAACCTCTAACTCTTGGGCTCAAGCAATTTGCTTGCTTTAGCCTCCTGAGTAGCTGGGACTACAGGCGCTGGCCACAACATCCAGCTATTTCTAGAGATGGTGTCTTGCTCTAGCTAAGGCTGGTCTTGAACATGTGAGCTCAGGCGATCAGCCCACCTAGGCCTCCCAAAGTGCTGAGATTACAGGCGTGAGCCACTGCGCCTGGCCTATGTGTTATTTTGTATATATTTTTTTCCTTGGTGGTTTTAATGGTTATTATGTCCCATCTAGGTAAATAGCCATGCTAATAGTCTTAATATTACCATGTCTTTATTTATAAATCTGTTTCTTCTTTTTTTTTTTTTCTTTTTGAGACAGAGTTTCACTTTGTCACCGTGGGTAGAGTGCCATGGCATCATGGCCCAGTTGCTGTGCTCAAGGGATCCTCTTGCCTCAGGCTCCCAAGTAACTGGAACTACAGGCACTTGCCACAACACCTGGCTATTTTTACAGACAGGGTCTCACTCTGGCTCAGGCGGGTCTCAAACTCATGAGTTCAAGCAGAGGTCATGAGGTCTCCATAATCCATTCATCTCAGCTTCCCAAAGTGCTGGGATTACAGGTGTGAGCTATCGAGCCTGGCCATATTGATGAATCTATATTCTCTTTTTGAGAGGAAAAACATTTTGCAATTTGCAGGTAATTTGGGGGAAATTTTGTAACTCTTTTAGTTATCTCATTAAATTTTTTAATTTTGACAAACACAAAATTTACCACCTTCAGTCTTTATTCTTTGTTCTGCCAAACTCAACTCCTTGTTTTTCTTAAGAATCCTTCAAACTCTGAAAGACATGGTGATGTCTTCAAAAAGGCATTTGAGTGAGCACAATATACTCACACTCACTGTCCTCTTCAGTGGCAACTGTGAAGAGATTTTATAATCATCATCACTACTATCATTTTGAAAATAAATAAAACAATAAAACAGGGTAGAGTAAGGTGTCAGACTACAAACATCTTGGCAGTTACTGGTGGTGAGACCAGGAAGAGAACTCCAGCCACCTCCTGCCAAAGTGTCCTGCCCAGAAACATCACTCCAGGGCCACAGTGCACCAGCAGAGGTCTCCAAAAACCAATAAGGACATCAGGAGCAGTGGGTGGAAGACCAGCACAGAAGGCAAGTGCCTGGCAGTGAGTAGAGTTTGGTTAGCTCTCTAGTGGAGGGCTAAAGACAGGGAAGGTCTGTCCTGCAGGGTTTTGGGACTTAGGTGTTCACCAGAGTTTCCAAGAGAGGACTTAAGCAAGTGAGTGAACTTGGATAGCACCTGGCAGCAGGGATTGAAACACCAGGCAGTGTAGACCTCTCATTGGTTTGGCTGCTAGGAGGGCTGCACAGGAGGAACAGCCCACAGGTTCCCAGTGGGAGACCAGTTCTGTGCTACTTCTTAGCTGGGCAGCCACACTTGGGGAAAGTTGGGTGGCTCTTGTACCCTGAGGAAAGCCACTTTGTGGCCTAGGGGTACAGTTTGAAAACTAACATTTGCTTCTCATATGTACTCTGGAAAGAATTTCAAGCTCCCAACCCTATAGGGATTGAATGCTAGCAAAATGATAAAGGCCTGATTGAAGCCAAGTATCAGGAAGATGGGACCAGATCACCTCAGTACAAGATAGTGGTCGGGTCCCCCATCTTGTGCTGCTAAAACACTGTGTGTTGTCTCCATCTCCTAACTCCAGATTGCCACCTGGTGTCCAGGCAATATATTGCATTATATAGCTCTATCTCCTTTTTCCTGTCTTCTTGGAGCACAAACTGGTGTCCAGGAAATATATTGCAATATAAATTGTTTTTTCATTTATTTTGATTTTATTGTTTGTTTGCTTTGTTTTGTTGTATTTTTATTTTTTCATAATTACTTTCTTAAATAGCAAGGACTTCATTTTGCTGCGGGTTTTCTGCCCCTTTTAATCTTATTTCTTTTCTATTTCTCTCCTTTTGTCTTTTTTTTATTAACGTTGTTGAAAATACACTGAGAATATAAAGAACCAGATTACATTTATTGCCTTTGTTAGATAAAGACCCTCTTATAATTCTGTACCACCCCCAAAAGGTGTACCACACACCATGACCCCCCCACCCCCACCTCCTTCCCTCTCTCTTCTGTCCCGCACCCCTCCCCCCATCGTGTACTAGGTCATTAATTGTCCCCATATCAGAATTGAGTACATAGAATTCTTGCTTCTCCACTCATCTGATGGTTTACTAAGAATAATGTGTTCCATTTCTACCCAGGTTAGTACATAAGATGTAAAGTCTCCATCTTTTTTAGCAGCAGATTAGTATTCTATGGTATACATATACCACAGCTTGTTAATCCACTCCTGGGTTGGTGGGCATTTAGACTGTTTCCACATTTTGGCAATTGTAAATTGAGCTGCAATAAACAGTCTAGTGCAATTATCCTTATGGTAAAAGAATTTTTTCTTCTGGGTAGATGCCCAGTAATCGGATTGCAGGGTCAAATGGGAGGTCTAGTTTGAGTTCTTTGAGGATTCTCCATATTTCCTTCCAAAAAGCTTGTACTAGTTTGCAGTCCCAACAGCAATGTTGAAGTGTTTCTTTCTCTCTACATCCATGCCAGCATCTACAGTTTTGAGATTTTGTGATGTGGCCCATTCTCACTGGGATGATATCTCAGGGTGGTTTAGATTTGAATTTGTCTAATAATTAGGGATGATGAGCATTTTTTCATGTGTTTGTTAGCCGTTCATCTGTATTCTTTGGAGAAGGTTCTATTCATCTCTCTTGCCCAGTGATATAAATTGTTGGCTCTTTTTATGTTGTTTAATTTGAGTTCTCTATAGATCCTAGTTATGAAGTTTTTGTCTTGTGGATTAATTGAAGTTCTGTATAGATCCTGGTTATTAAGCTTTTGTCTGATTCAAAATATGAAAAAATCCTTTCCCATTGTGTAGGTTGTCTCTTTGCTTTAGTTGTCTCCTTAGCTGTACAGAAGCTTTTCAGTTTAATTAAGTCCCATTTGTGTATTTTTATTATTGTTTCACTTGCCATGGAAGTCTTCCTCATAAAGGAAGGGCTTCCATTACTTCTCCAGTAGGGCTTCCATTACTTTGGGACAGTCCTCTTCCCCTACAGGGTTTCCTATTTTCTGTATGTTTAAACTCTTCATGGCATCTCATAGTTCTCTAAGAACCTTTTCTGGTTTCTCTCTCTTCTTTTTTGACTCTGCTACTACCTGTGTTAACTCAAAGACTTTATCCTCTAACTCTGATGTTCTTTCTTGTCCATGGTCTAATCTATTTTTGATACTTTCTACTGCATCTTTACATTCCCTGATAGTCTCCTTCATTTATTTAACTTCATCTATGTCTTTTCTATATTCTACATATCTCTCATCTGACTTTTGGTTCTGTCTATCTATTTTCTCATCCATTCCCTGTATTGTCTTAACTATCCATATTTTAAATTCCCTTTCTGTCATATCCATTAATTCTTTACAGGATAAGTCTTCTGTAAAAGCTGCTTCATGGTCTCTGGGAGGTTGCTTTATTTTAGTTTTTCATGATGATTGAATTGTTCTGTTGGTTCCTCCTCATGTGTGCTTTCTTCTTGTTCACCTCTTTGTGCACCTTTTTCCTTCTCTGCTCCTCCTTTGCTTCAAATTTCCTTGCCCAAGATTTTATGTGATGAAGATACCTCTTGGTGTGGAGCTAAAATGGGGAGAAAGGTAAGGAGCAGGCAGGGAGAAACAGGGGGAAAAGAAAGAAAGAAAGAGTAAAAAAGAAGGAAATAAGAAAAAAAACAAGAAAAGAAAAAAGAAAAGGAGGAATAACAGAAGGAGAAAGAGGGAAAAAAACTTGGAGTACAGGAAAGAGGGAGTTCAGGAAGAAAAGGTGATAGTAATGGAAGAACTGGTATTGATCAGGACAGTACTAAGGCCACGTGTGGAACTCAAGTGTTTTGAGGGAGCTCTACTGGGAGGGTTCCTCGAAATCAGGCAGTCTTTACCAGCCTGACCAGAGCCAGATTTCCTGTGTCAAACCTAGGAAGGGAAGAAACAGGGCAAAAACAAAAAACACAAAGGGAAAATTAAGTAAGAATGAAAACAAAATAGAAAAATTCTGCAGCATGGTCTTCCCAATACTATCTTCCTAGGGCCAGAAATAGAAAGGTCTTTTAGACTCCTTGAGCCTGATCACTGCTGTGGCCTACCTGCCAGGCCATAGCTGTGTCCCCCCAGCTCTCAGAAAATAAAAAAAGACAGAAATATTGAGCTAGGAGTGGATAGAGGGAATTAAAAATTAAAAATACTGTTTTATCAAATAGAGGAGAGAGAGAAGTGGAGTAAAGAATGAAAGGAGAAAGACAAGAAAAAGGGAGGGGATATCTTAGCTGTTGCAGAGGCAATTGTTGTGAGAGAGATGAGAAAGGTAGAAAAGTCTCTGTCCAAATAGATTATATACAGAAGTGAAATATGGAGAGAGAATAAATAAGGCTAAAATACTGCAACCAAAAAAGATAGTTGCTCTTGCTCTTGATGAAAGTAAAGATAGAGGTTAAGAACCAAACATACAAATAAGCAAGAAACAGAACACATCAACACAAATGTTAAAAATCTCTAAATAACCAAAAATAAGCAACTTTAGTAACAAATGGACAAAAGAACAAAAAAGAGAGGAAAAAAAAAGAGAGAAAATACTAACGAGAATAAAAAAGAAAAAAAGAAACAAAATAAAACAACTAATTATATACACACATATATACATAAAAGGATATATATATATATATATACACATATACATAAAAGTGTATATATATATATATACACATACATATATATATGGTGGGGGTGCCAACTTTAGTAGGACTATATTTGTTTTGCAATATATTGCTGGGACATCAGGTGGCACTGTACTTTTATGGCATGGACAACACAGGTGATAACCTATCTAGAACCCAGGCATGGACCAGATCCCCAACTTAATTGTCCAAGATGATGGCCTGGTTATTTCCTCAGCATTCAGGTTCTGTTGGTTTGGGAACTCAGATCTCTACTGAATCCTTCCCCCATGCCTCCAGACAACAGTTCTCGTGGAGTTGAACCTGTCACAACTAGAAGACTGATTCTAACAGCCGGAACTAAAATGGCTATGTTCCTGTAGGAGATCCAACTTCATGACCTTCTCAGCCTTGCCTTAATGGCCAATCCTTGCAGTCACAACCTTCCCAGAATGGCTGTCTCAATTGCAGAGAAACTGGTGGCAAGTCCACTCTAGCCAGACCTAAAATCTGGCTGCTATATACTGTTTGTGTTTTCCCACATTTCCAGGCAATCCACTCACCACATTTCCGCTGAGAACCGAAAGCTGCAAAAAGGGTGCCTCCCAGCCCAACCTCTGTAGCTCCCAGAGCAGCCGTCACCCAGGCCTCCTGCTGGCAGTCCCAGCAAGACTTGCCTAGTGTGCCAGATCTCCCTCCTGCTGCTCTAGTTCATATACAGCAACCAACACCCCATGGCCTCACAGCTCATCGTGAGCCACAGCTCCAGGCAAAATCTCCTGTCCAAACACCACCTGACTAACTCTTTCCAGGAGAGCTTGGCTTGATGTTCTTCCTGATTTACAATCTTGCTCAGCCCCTCTAATGAATAATTTTTAAAGGTCAAAATGGTGGCTCAGTGCCTGTAACTTGAGTGGCTAGGGTGCCAGCCACATACACCAGAGCTAGCGGGTTCGAATCCAGCCTGGGTCTGCCAAAAAACAATGACAACTACAACCAAAAAATAGCCGGGCGTTGTGGAGGGCACCAATAGTCCCAGCTGCTTGGAAGGCTGAGGCAAAAGAATCAGTTAAGCCCAAGAGTTTGAGGTTGCCATGAGCTGGAACGCCATAGCACTCTAGCTTGGGACTCTGTCTCAAAAAAAAAAAAAAAAAAAAAAAGTCAAAAGGTTTTGGACAGTTTGGTTGCTGAGATCTGCCTCTTAATATATATGAGCAGGAAGCCTGAATGGATATGTAGCTGCCGTGAAATCTTGCTTGGCTATCCTATAGGATCACATAATTGGTATACATAAGAGACTCTGGGGCCATTTATTGAACCTAAGGACAAATTAATAAGAGTTATTAACCTTGTCTCAAATCCCTAACTTGGTTCATTATTGTTGGTCGTAAACAAGGCATGCCTGGTGTCCCTGGTAACACCCTGACAAGAGCCCTAATTGGTCTATGCTCTAACCTTACCTTCTGTCCCAACCTCCACGGGCTCACACCCTGTCAGGAAATGGCAGTGGTGAGGGTTCCTCTCCTAGGGTTCCCAAGCTGACATGGCTTAAATTGGGAGGGGGGATGCTGGAGCCTCTGGCAACAGCTTGATTCAGGTTGCCAGTGCCTCCCTTTTGGGGCACTAGGTTTATTTAGGACCTGAGCACCTGAGTCTCTTGGGCCGGCCCTCTTCAACTTTTAGCACTCTTCAACTTTTTCCTATTTTATTCCAAGACCAAAATCTGCCATTTTTCCAAAAGAGCATTTTCTTTTTTATTGGCCCTTCATAATCCTTCTGTCTACATTTCACTAACTAATGGTTCTGTAAAGAACTCTTTCTGTAAAGAGTTGTCTACTTCCATCTTCAGGCTGTTGCCACATCTCAGTAATTGTAAATTGAGCTGCAATAAATAATCTAGTTCAAACATACTTAGGATAGAATTATTTCTGCTTCTTCTGGGTAGATGCCTAGTAATGGGATTTCAGGATGAAATGGAAGTCCTATTTTGACTTTTTTGAGGGTTCTCCATAGTTTTTTCCAAAGAGGCTGTACTAGTTTATAGTCTCACCAATAGAGTAAAAGTGTCTACTTCTCTCCACATCCCAGGCAGCATCTGCAGCTTTGGGACTTTGTGATGTGGGCTAATCATTCTGGTCTTAGGTGGTATCTCAGGGGGGTTTTGATTTGCATTTTGTCTGACAATAAGGGACAATGAGCATTTTTTCAAATGTTTGTTAGCCATTCTTCTATATTCATCAGAGAAGTTTCTGTTCATGTCTCTTGCCCAGTGATAGATGGGATTGTTTGGTCTTTTTTTCGTTAATTTGAGCTCTCTGTAGATTCTAATTATCAACCTTTGTCAGATTCATAACATGCAAATATCTTTTCCCATTCTGAAGGTTGTCCATTTGGGAGGGAGAATGCTGGAGCCTCTGGCAACAGCTTGATTCAGCTTGCCAGTGCACTTTTGGGACACTAGGTTTATTTAGGACCTGAGTACCTGAGTCTCTTTAATTGTTGTGTCCTTAAATGCACAGAAGCTTTTCAGCTTAATTAAGACCCATTTTATTTTATTTTTCTTTCTGCGATTACCACTCAAGTCTTCAAAAAATCTTTCTCCAGGACATCCTCAGGAGTTTTTTCGGGGAACTGGCTCCTCCTCTAGGCCTTCGGCCATCTCCATGCATTTCCCCACTTGAACTGCAACCTCTTGGTGATGCTGCAGCGGTCGCAAGGAAACCCGGGGCCTGCCAGGATGGGGGGCCGGGGCTGTGCTGCTCTGCCAGCCATGGCCATGCCCAATGAGGCAGGCACTGCGGCCTCAGTCTCGCAGACCGAGCGCTTGTCTGCCGCTGGTGGGGCAGCCCACGGGTAGGCTGAGGAGGAGTCAGGGCTGGGGCCCGCTCTTCACTACCAGCACCCATAGTGAGGCCCTGCCTCTGCCAAAGCTGTTGACCAGTTGGTGGCAGCAGCTTCCACCCCCTCAGCTGTGGCAAGCGAGCAAGCCTCCGTACCCTTCCCACTGGCCAGCGCCCACCTGGGT